>JACWRQ010000608.1:0-18453 GCA_014849955.1 Cryphonectria carpinicola | reverse complement strand
GAGAGAGAGAGAGAGAGAGAGAGAGAGAGAGAGAGAGAGAGAGAGAGAGAGAGAGAGAGAGAGAGCATGCATGCTCATATTATGAACTCAGAAATCATGCAGGATGGATGCCATAGTATGGTGCCATGGTGACAGCCAACGATCTTCACAACCCATGTGGGCCTCAACGGACGGAATCCACCCACAATTTCGCGGATCCCGCAGCCTTGCAGCAAGCATTCTCGTCCGGCCCCGGGCAGCCGTTCGTCCCCCCCCGACTCGTCCGAGAAACCCTGCGACCTTTTCCTAGTCGAGGACAATCTCCAGAGCGAACTCCTTCTGCTCGAGCCTGTACTGCGGCAGGGTCTGGGGCCCACAGCTCCCCGTGCCCAGACCGTGGTGCATCCAGTCCAGATGCACCCACGTCACCTGCCCCTCCTCCTTCTCCTCCCGGGCTCTGGCCAGAGCCCGCAGCTCGTGAGGGTGCCTCGCCCTGTCTAGCTCCTGGGTGGTGTACCTCGAAGCAGAGAAGCTAGCCCCTTCCAGGTCCCCAAACCGCGCCCTCAGTAGTCCATATCCCCTGTCGTCATCGTCATCGTCATCATCATCGTCATCATCGCCCTCCTCGCCGTCGCTGTCATCAGGGTGCACATGCACCCCCGCAGTTCCGGCCTTCGCACCTCGAAATTCCACCCACCGCACGTCGGTGCGGTTGCCGTTGTCCTGCGGGACCTCGTAATCTGTAGCGAGGTCGTCAGTCGCGCAGGTGTACGTCTCGAAGAGCTGCGACTCCTTCTTGTCGCGGTACGACTCGCCGGGTCCCCGCCCGAACCACCTCGCGCCGAGACATCCGCGCAGGGCCGCCACGAGGCCGAAGCGCGGGAGGGATGGCGGGGTCCAGGGCCCAGACATCCTGGCCTCGACCTGGATGTGCACCGCAGCCCTTGAGCGGCGTCGGCCGCCGCCGCCTCCTGACCCCTCGTCCCCTGCGGCAAAGAACCGGTAGATGGTAGTGACGTCGATCCCCCAGCCCAGAACAGGCGGCGCGATGCGCGATGTGGCTCGCAAGAGGAACATATCTGCCACTTCTGGCGTGCGTGTCATTTCCCAGGACACACCGGCCGTCGCCCGTGTCGCGATGCGGTGGTCGCGCGCGAGGTGGACACGAGCGTCGCGCCACTGGCGGCCCTGCGACCCCGGCGTGCCGTTGGGGTCGTCCCCACCGGCGTCATTGTTTGTGAGGGCGCGATAGACCTCAAAGGTCAGCGGGGAGGCGAGGATGCTGCGGCGCCGGCGGCCACGCTCCCAAGCGACGAGGTGCCGGCGGGTGAGGTCGAAGGTCCAGACCGTGTACCCTGGCGAGCAGGCGGTGATTTGGAGTAAATCAGGGGAGGGCTGCGCTACGGCGAGCTTTCCTCTGCTGGTAAATGGCGGCTGCCGGTACAGAGGAGGGGGTCGGCAGTGGCAGGCCAAGCGCTGGGTGATGCTTCGGGGTGGTGCGAGCTGCAGCTGGCCTGTGGCGACGATGTGCCCTGCCTCTGCCCATGGCGTGCCCTTGCGAAGAGAGAAGAAGAGGGTGAGGTAGAGTTCCATGTTGGGAGGCGGGATGGCCTTTGAGTCGAGCGAGATGATGGCCTCTGTGTGAGGTTGAATGCCTGGACGGGGTGTTTGTGAAGTGTGAGCGCTTGCTTGCCGAGATACTTTCTCTTTCTTGTAGGGGGTCGGTCTCGAGTTGCTTGACTTTACCTTTGGGAATCACCGCACTGCCCTCTTCGATGGTCCTATCCTCAGAAATGATGGCGTATCGGCCAGAGAGGTGATCAAGGGTGAGGAAGTCGTACCGGTTGACAACCCTCACGCCTTTCCCCTCAACCCCGAGCGTCTGGATGGGCTCGATGGCCTTCTTGTACTCGATGAGACCAGGCGTCGGGTTATGGCTCGAGTCGACCAGTCCATCCATGACAAAACAGCCGTCGTTGGGCTCATCTCCAAAGTCACCGCCATACCCCATAAACTCGACACCACCGTCGGTCTGCGTCCTCAGCCCGTGGTTCGCCCACTCCCACACGAACCCACCGATCAGCCTTGGGTATTTGTAGAAGGCCTCGATGTACTCTCTGATGGCGCCCGGCCCATTCCCCATCGCATGCGCGTACTCGCAGAGCACGTACGGCTTCTCCCATGTCTCCTCCTTTGCGGCGGCGATCAGGGCATCCACGGACATATACATCCTCGAGAACAAATCCACCGTCTCGGCATTCTGGTCCCCCTCGTAGTGGACCGGTCGCGACTGGTCCACAGCCTTGATATAACGATACATGGCCTCGTGATTCCGCCCATAAAACGACTCGTTGCCCAGGCTCCAGAAGATGACGCACGCATGGTTCTTATCCCGCTGCACCATCTGCACCGCCCTGTCGAGGTACGCCGCCTCCCACCGCGGGTTATCCGACAGCAGCGCTGCGGGATCGGTGCCCTCGACGGCGATCTGGCACCCGTGGCACTCGAGGTCCGCCTCGTCCAGCACGTACAGGCCCAGCTCGTCGGCGAGGTCGTACAGGCGCGGGTCGTTGGGCTGGTGCGAGGTGCGGATGGCGTTGATGTTGTGGGTCTTCATGAGCAAGAGGTCGCGGCGTAGGAAGGACAAGGGCACGGCGCGGCCGGTGTCTGGGTGGTGCTCGTGGCGGTTGACACCACGGAGCTTGATGGGGCGGCCGTTGATGTGGAGACCGGCGTTGGGGATGAGGTGGATGTTGCGGAGGCCTACACGCTGGCAGATGTAGGCGGCGGTGCCTGGGATGTGGAGGGTGAGGGAGTAGAGATTGGGGGTCTCGGCTGTCCATAGCTGGGGTCTGTCGACGGCCAGGACGAGTGGTGAGTTGGTGGTGGAGGCTGTTGTGGTGGAGCTGGTGTGTATAGCTTTGGTGCCGTCGGGACGGTAGAGGCTGACCTCGACAGGTAAGGAGGGACCACTCCCTTCCAGGCGGACTCGGACCTCTGCAAGCCCATCTTGGTCGTCTGAAAGGGTTTCGATGCTGTAGTCGTTGAGGTGATCTCTGGGGAAAAAGAGGAGGTAGACATCGCGGAAGATGCCCGACAGCCACCACTGGTCCTGGTCCTCGATGTAGCTCCCGTCGCATCGCTGGTATACCTCCACAGCCAGGGTATTGACCTGGCCCTTCCCCCTGTTCACCAAACCTGTGATGTCAAACTCAGACGGGTTCCTCGAGCCCTGCGAATAACCCACATCAACCCCATTCACCCACACCGTAAAAGCAGAGTCCACCCCCTCAAAACGCAGCCGTATCTGGTCCTCCCCTGCCACCTCTTGACTCCCAACAGTAAAAGTCCGCACATAGCGCCCACACTCGTTCTCGTCCAACGGCGCATACGGCGGATCACAAGGGAAAGGGTACGGCACATTGGTGTACTGCGGGCCCTGGCCGAAGCCCTGCAGCTGCCACATTCCTGGGACCTGGATATCACGCCAACCCGAGACATCAAAGTCGTGCTCGAAGAAGCTTTGTGGGCCGCCGACCGGGCTGGCGCTGAGGTGGAACTTCCAGGTGCCGGAGAGGAGCTGAGATCTGGAGTGGCTCGTGTCGTGGGTTTGGGCGGCGCGCAGGGCTTCTTGCTCGGTAGGGTAAAGGAAGAAATGGCTGCGCGGGGACAGTGTGTTGCGGTGGAGGACTTCCAGATTGTTCCATTCGTATCCGAAGCGAGCATCTCTTCTGCTCATGTCGACCTCTTCAGATGGGGTTTCCATGGTTGACGATGCTGAGGTCCAGCCAGTGAGGCCAGGGCGTGACTTCATTCTGTACTAATGATGATGATGATGATGGGTGGTTTGCTGAGCAGCCTGCAGCTGGAAATGAGTGAGACGAGGCAGAGATGAAGATACAGCGGGTGTGACTGACGCAAAGCTACAGTAAGTAGCCAGGCAAAGTGTCTTGTTGAGCAAGATCGTGAGTATGATCGGTTCTTGGTAGGAGGAAGGACCCAGAAGGGTTAGGCACGGCAATAGCTGCTGCGGGGTTGTGGCGTGTGTCTTGTCTCACTAAGTGCCTACTGCCTATAACCCTGCCGCTAACCCCCCCCCCCCTCCTCCTCCAACCAGTATTTGCGAGATAAGGGAGAAGAATTAAAGGGAGCCAAGAAATAAGAAAAAAGAAGGGGGGAAAACGAAGAAAAAAGATAAAATAAATTACGGGCAATTGAAAGTGAGATCATTCCCCTGTGACTTAAATTAATAAAGGCTGTGACACTGCCGAACAGCATGTTTCCGACCTCGGGACTTGAAGAGACATCAGACTCATAATCAGCAACAAAACAAGATTCCCAATTGCCTGTTCTTTTCCTTCTTTCCTTCTTTTCTTCTTTTCTTTACTCTCTTTTATTCTCAACTTTGGCGGACCACCTCTAGCCACCAATGGCCCCCATTCTTGACTGTGGCCTCCAGAATTGACTCGTCCAGAGTATAGTATTTGTAGCCAGTATGGACAGAAGAGCACACCAAGTTCTATGGGCAACATTGTCGAAAGAAAGGCATCAGATGCTCTGCAGTATGTGATGCAAGGAAGTAGAATAAAATTTATCCTTGGGTGCTATCGAGACAAAGCCTACAACCTGATTGATTGATTTTAAGTAAACGCTCGCAGTAGCAGCCGCCAAGCTTGGAAAGCAGAGAGCATACTTTGATTCTTCTCCGTTAAGGTTTCCGTCAAGGCTAGTAAAATAAGCGTACCAATAAATCTGCTGTTCTTATCTGTCTCTATTCTTCTTCTTCTTCTTCTTCTTCTTTTTTTTGTATAAAAAAAAGCTTCCTACTATTCTCTGTTGACAACTAATTGTCCATCAGATGTTGCGAGGTCCTCCAGTGTAACAGTATCCGTGCCCAAAACCACAAAGTATGGGCCACGACAAAACTTGCAAGCAGATAGCCCGGAGGCCCAGGATCCTCTCTGTCTTAGGCAGGAGACAGATGAGCTGTGACTGCACCTTTGTGCACTGATATTATCAGCACAGAGCTTGGAGAGGATTGTATTGCGGTGCAGAAGTCCAAGTATTATTGAACAACTTGGCCCACCGGCTACTGGACTCTGGAACTATTAATTATCTCGTGGAGGGGGGTTGCATCTCAACAAGGGCGAATGGCCAGTCCAAGACCTGGTAACAATTCACATGCAGCCTGTCGCGCACTTGCTTCTGCCTTGTTGCATAAGTACTTAGGCATGTGATTATAAACAAGGCGTCACGAGCATATGAGGAGGCTGATCCTGTCTACTAAAAAACTTATTACTTCTTCGTCTTCTTCATCCTTGCTATTTTCTATTTTAATTCCTAGTTTTTCTTTTCTCCTTCATTTTTATTAAAAAAGCCCCTCCTTTCTAATAAGCAGGTTTATCAAAAAAAAAAAAAAAAGGAAAAACCACAGTCGGGGAGGAAACCTAATCAAAATCATGTCGCACCACCAAAGCCAAGCAACGACAGGGGGCTTCCCAAAAAACTCCAACGGAAGAGGACCCTCCATGCATGGCGGAAAACCGGGAAAGACCACGGCATCCCGCCCGCCACGTGCATCCAAAAAAGGCGGCATCGTATGAAGATCATTTGTGGGAAATTCTTCATAGTTGCTTGTCTCCCTCGTACGTTCCTCTTGTTTTTCCCCCTCACGCTCTAATCTCCGGATTCTACTTCTCTCCCTTTGGTCTCTTCCGTCGTGTATCATCCATATTTGGTTACCAGGGCGTAACGAAAAACACCCCATTCTGGAGCATGGAATAGTAGTCGGATCTCACTACTAGGCTCGGACTACCGGTGCTGATGAGCCGATTTCGTTGGACTTTTTTCTTGCACAATAATCATGAGTCTCTTGAGATGTACTATTAAAGAAGGGGAGCTAGAACTTCAATCAGGTGAAAATTTAGGCTCCCAGGTGTCCTTGAGGCTTGCGAGGTTCCCAACATCCAGACTTCAGCATCCCCACCATGAAGTATCTCCAGTCGCTGCCGCTGCTGTGGGCAGTGGCTGCCCCGGTCAGCGCGGCCTTCTCGTCATGGACCAACGTCAACATCAACGGAGGAGGTGGCTTCATCGATGGAATCCTTTTTCACCCGACCACCCAGGGGTTGGTGTATGCCCGTACCGATATTGGTGGGCTCTACCGCATGAACTCGGATTATTCTTGGACGCCCATGACGGATAGTATCATCACGGATGCTAATTGGTATGCGGCCACCTCCTTGATCCAAGGGGTAACCATACAGGAAATGTTGTGCTGACTCTTCACCCAAGGGACAGAGCAGGCGTCGATGCCATGGCACTGGATCCTCAAGATGATACCAAGATCTACCTTGCCCTTGGAGAATACACCAACAGGTAGGTTCTTGTGTCCCCCCCCCCCCCTCCCAAAAAAAATATGTTCGAGAGTGTGTTGTGACAGACCTGAGGATGTTTTGCTGACCATAGTGAATAATAGCTGGGACCCGGATGATGGCGTTATTGCCAGGAGTTCCGACCAGGGTGAGACCTGGAGCTTCACCAACCTGACGTTCAAGGTTGGTGGAAACATGCCTGGACGAGGAAGTAAGCAGGTTTCTTACTTGGATTTTCCGACAAGCCTTTGACCTCTCTTCTATATCTCTGCTATTTTCCCCTCCCCCCCCCCCCCAACCCACCGACACACACACTCTCTCTCGATAACATGGGCTGACCTGACCTGGTGAAATTGTAAAGTGGGCGAGAGGCTGGCAGTCGACCCAGCCAACTCAGATATCATCTACTTTGGCGCCCGCAGCGGAAACGGCCTCTGGAAGTCGACCGACGGAGGCGAGAGCTTCAGCAAGGTGTCGTCCTTCACGGCCGTGGGCAACTACGCCCCAGACCCGAGCGACTCCACAGGCTACAATAGCGACCTCCAGGGTCTGGCGTGGGTGACCTTTGACCCTACATCTTCCACCACCAACGGGGCCACCTCGCGCATCTTTGTCGGATCTGCCAGCAACGGCAGCGTCGAGGCCGTCTGGGTCTCGACAGACGCGGGATCCACCTGGAGCGCGGTCGAGGGCCAGCCCGGAACGTACTTCCCGCACAAGGGCAAGATCCAGCCAGATGAGGGCGCCCTGTACATTACCTATTCCGACGGAACCGGGCCCTATGATGGAACCCTGGGTGCCGTTTGGCGCTACGACATCAGCAATGCGACCTGGACCGACATCACGCCCGTGTCAGGCTCTGACCTCTACTTCGGCTTCGGCGGCCTGGGCCTCGACATGCAGAGCCCAGGGACGCTGGTGGTGGCGGCGCTCAACAGCTGGTGGCCCGAGGCGCAGATCTGGCGGTCTACGGACTCGGGTGCGACCTGGTCCGCCATCTGGGAGTGGACCAGCTACCCAGACATGAACCGCTACTACGGCATCTCAACGCCCGTTGCGCCGTGGATATACAACAGTTTTATCTCTGTCTCGGGCGCCGAGCAGCTCGGCTGGATGATCGAGTCCCTCGAGATCGACCCGTTTGACAGCGACCACTGGATGTACGGCACGGGGCTGACCATGTACGGCGGTTATGACCTGACGGACTGGGACACTGCGCACAACATCTCGATCGTGTCGCTGGCGGATGGAATCAGCGAGTTTGCCACGCAGTGGCTTACTTCTGTGCCTGGAGGGTCGGAGCTGCTGGTGGCTGTGGGGGACGACTGTGGGTTCACGTTTGAGAGCGCGTCGGACCTGGAGGCCAGCCCACAGACGACGTGGATGACGCCCTTCTGGGCCACCTCGACCAGCGTTGGTAAGTTGATTCTACCTAATAGTAGTCATTCCAGCCCACATATACATATGTTCTTACTCCGAACTAACATTCATATTCTCAGACTACGCTGGAAATGATCCCGCCAACATTGTCCGCGTCGGCGATGCAACAGGTTCCGAGATGATCGGCATCAGTACCGACGGAGGAGCCTCCTGGAACATCGACTACGGCTCCAGCACCACAGACTACGGTGGTGGGGTCGCCTATTCCGCCGACGCAGACACCATCCTCTGGTCCAGCACCACATCCGGCGTCATGCGCTCCCAGTACCAGAGCACATTCGCGACCGTCAGCACTTTATCGTCAGGCGCCGTCATCGCCAGCGACAAGCGCAACGGTACTGTCTTTTACGGCGCCGTGTCGGGTGCCTTCTACGTCTCCACAGACACCGGATCGACCTTCACCAAGGGCGGCGCCCTGGGCAGTGCCTCCTCGGTCGTCCAGATCGTCGCGCACCCGACCACGGCGGGGACCGTCTACGTCTCCACTAACCTGGGCATCTTCAAGTCCACTAACTACGGCACCAGCTTCACCCAGCTTTCCACCACCATCACCGCCACCCAGCAGATCTCCCTCGGCCTGCCCGCCTCGGGTTCCACCTGGTACCTGTATGCCTTTGGCGACGGGCCCGACGGGAACAAGCTGTACGCCTCTGCCGACGACGGGTCCACCTGGACTGATATCCAGGGCAGCCAGGGCTTTGGTGCCATCTCGGGCGCCAAGCTTGTTGGGAGCGGTAACACGGCTGGTCAGGTCTATGTCGGCTCTGGTGTGGGACGCGGTGTCTACTATGCCTCCGGCTCGCTGACGGGCTCGGCCGTGACCACCACGAGCTCGTCTGCCAAGTCGACGACCACCTCCACCTCAAGCGTGAAGACCTCAACCACGACAAGCACTGTCATCAGGACGACCTCCTCTTCGTCCAGCGTCAAGACCACGAGCACTGTCAGCAGTACTAGTACCACGCTGAAGACGAGCACCACGTCGACGTCTACGGCCCCGGCTAGTACCTGTACGGCGGCGCTGTATGCGCAGTGTGGCGGGGATGGGTTTACGGGGTGCACGACGTGTGCTAGTGGCTCGACTTGCACGTATGAGAATGACTACTACTCTCAGTGCGTCTGAGTTTGAGGGGGGAGCAGGCTCACATTTGAGAGCGTGCATGGCTAGCTTTTTTACGTAGTATATTTTTTGTTGTTAGTGGTAGATGATCCTGTTCAGGGTCATCTTTGTATATACAATGCACATTCCAAGGTTTGACCTCGTACTTTATTGTTATGAGTGGTCTACACTCACTTTGAAGTGGGATAAGTTTTGTACCGTCCCCTGTGACTATCATAGCTTCGAGCCAGTCAACAAATCCTCCTAACCGCCGCCAATTACTCTTCAGATAGACTACCAGAATCATCAACCAGTCTCAACTGTGAGCCGCCATTATGTTGTCTTGGACTCCTTTCCACGCCCGTGATGCGCTAGCTTCCACCTGTCCTGCGCCTTTTTTGGTGTAAATTCTGCCCGAACAGACGGAACACCAAATACAAACGCCACCAGACGCGCAATCAAGAGCACAAAGTGCGAGACACACCAGTCCACCCCCCAGAGCAAGCCATAACCCAACGTGCCCCTCGCAAAAGGAAACCCCCTCGCCGAGAACGCCCGAGGGACGTCCAGCAACACCGGAAAGTTATCCAGTTCCCGAAAGATCACAAACAGGCCCAGCGTCACCCACGCGTCTACCAGCACACCATGCACCCACGCCGACATGTACGGCGGACAGGCCAATCCCGCGCCTCGAAGGATCACCCCGTTCAGGTTCCAGAAGAAGACCGCCTTGAGCCCGTCCTCGGGCTCCGTCCTCTCGATCACCACGACTTCCTGGTCCGCGTAGGTGTCGGCGCGGCCCCACTCGTGCCAGACGTTGCGGTCGATTCTGACTTCTGTCACCTCGTCGTCTCCTTCTCCTCCTGCTGAGATGGTGAGGGTCTGGTCGCCGAGGGTGACGCGCACGCTGCCCTTGAGGACGCGGAGGTACTCGACGTGGTCCTCGTGCCAGTGGAGCCCGCTGGTCCAGGTCGAGCCGATGGGGAGCGTGATGGTGACCTGGCCTTCCTCGGATAGGTCGTAGGTCACCGCATTCGGGAGACCTCTTTTGATGATCGGGTTGTCGGTGGAGAAGTTGGTTTCCATGGTGGTGGTGGTGGTGGTGGCCGTGATTAATAGGCGGCAACAAAGGCGAGGGGGCGAAGATAAAGGAAGTGGGGAAAGAAAACACAAGAGATGATTGTTTTGAGGTGACGGGGATGTTTGTGTAATGAAAGAAAGTTGATTCGATGTTAGTTTTGCTACGGGGAATGAATTCTCTTGGGTTTCATAGACGTTCAAGTCTCAATGTTGATGCTTTTACGTTGATGCCTGTACGATGCTTTGGAAGTCACAGGCCCGCGTCTACTGTCAGCCGCGCGTGGTCCACGTGTTCTCAGGTTCGATTTAGCAGTTACTCATTTTGGCATCGCCTCCGGTCTCATTGGGTGGTGACTTTTTGGGGATGGGGGCCAAGAGGTAGAGTGACCCCGGCCCGCAAGTCACACTGAACTTTGTGGTGGTGCAGCTGATCAATTTTTGGTGTAGTACTAATTACTCTCTGTGGTCTTGCTTGCATTCATGAATCAATGCTTCTGAGCGCATGCAGGTTGTTGGCTTTGGGCACTTGGTTAGTAAATGCTGTGACTGATGGAGAGTTGGGATTCATAACTGACACCTAGAAACATATAGGCTCCTCCTCACTGAGAGGTGTTAAGTAATTACTTAGGTACGCCTGAGCACAATAGAAATGGGCCAGTCACCTGCACTGTTGGACGATTTGACCTTGGTCCGGCTCAGTCACTGCTCTACATGGATTTTTTTTTTTTTTGGCTTTCTGTCACTGGAAACGAATGATTTTCCTATGCTTTGTAAGTTCCTGAGGCGAACTTGAAGCATTGCCTAGCTGGGTCTCGCTATTATCACTCAAATCAAATGATGAAAGAATTCAAACCGAATTTCTAGGGGTTCGTAGATGGCTTACATGGTGAATAAATATGGAGGGTTAGGGTCAAATGACATCCCTTTTCAACACCAGAGCCGATATCCGAGGACCAGAGAGGCTCGCAAGACGTCCTGCTGAACCATCTCATAGACAGAATCATATTACAGTATATACTGTAGGTTTGGCAAAGGTGAGAGTGGATGTTGAAGTGAAACCGCGCCAAGGTTCCCACCTCAGTCGAGTTCTGTGAGATCAACCGGCAAACCCCGTCCGATCTCAACATGCTCAACCTCTACTCCGGATGCGACCGCCAATCGTAAGCAACGTCAGCCAAGTTACTTCCGCTTCAATGCTCGTGATATCTGAATAAAACAGTGATATTTCCTGTTATAAAATCCCATTTACCTCCAAGGTCTCAGGATGGGCCCGGAGGGGACAGGTCGGATCAATACTACACCCCGACGGCTGTTTATTCACTGCACTAATAGGATTTCCGTGATACCATTCCAAGCATCGTATGACGCATTTCATGCACTACGAGAAACGCTCCGAATGAGTGGTACGTTCAAGTGTATCATCAGACCGAAAAGGTGCTGGGGGCTGGGGCTGAGAGCATGTAATTAGCCAGAAATGGTAATATCATCAGAGGTAAACAGAAGGACTGTTGGAAAATTGTACGAGAAGGAGAGACAATTAGCCTACATTGCTTAAAACAGAGTGAGGAAATACCCCACAAAATGAAACAAATGTCCCGACCACATTCCCAGGCTCCAGTGTAGGGGATCATCTGTGCCAAGTGATGTCTTTGTCCACTTTTCAGCAGCCTATGAGGCTCTCAATCTTGCGTGTTAAATAGCTCTCGCGGTTGGGTCAGAAAGCGGACGAGCAAACCAACAGCAAGACGTTATATTATAGTTTAATCTGCAATCCGCAACAAGCAGCCGATCAGAACCTTGAAGTCATGAGGCATGTCGCTGCTGTGTAGCTACCCCAGACTGTGTAGCACTTTGTCGTCACACTGCGAATGCCTCTAACCGAGAATGTTGATCGCTAATCTGGTTTTGGCCAACTGAGACTGCATTGAAGATTGCCCCAAACTCAGTACCCAGCCGCACGGCCTCGTCTCAGTCATGTACCAGCATTGGGCAATTCCTCTTTTGACTCTCTCTGCACCGAACGAGTTTTTATTTTTTATATTTTATTTTTTTAGCGAAGAATGTCGACACTCCAGTATCTGCATGACGCATCGGACAGGCTGGAGCGGAAGTCAATTCTGTAAAGCCAGACTCAGGCTGAAGGACAAAGACACACATCGAAGGGGCCCGAGGTCCATGTAGTCACGGGTGGCGCCGCTGACCCCCTCAGCCTGATGCAAATATGCCTACATGATCTGAAGCATCACATATTGATCCGAATCCTACTATACCCGACGAGGCTAAGCGGACTATGCCACCCTCTATGCGTTCGAGATGCCTAGAAGTTTCCCGGTTTTAGGCTGGCACAAAGCCCCGGAGGATACTCGTCTGATGATGATTGCTTATCTGGTCGTTGACATCGGCTTGTTTCCCCCCCCTTCTTTACCAAGGTAACATCCCACTTCTTGACTCTGTCTTTCGTGTTTGGGTCTATGCTCAGGGTGTGATCGAGAGCATCAGTGCCCGCCTTCTTTCTCTCTTAGACTTTTGTCATGGAAACGCGGGTACCGACTCAGCCGGTGCCTGGAAAATCTTCAACGTCTCCTTTGTATCGTCCGGCTCGGGTCACTGGTGTCCTTCTAATATTCCCAGCTTGCCGGTTTGGATGGCACGCAGATCTCCTTTGTCCTGCCAGCGCCTTTTTAGCCAAATGACAACAAGTCCACCATGCCGATTCCCTTGACCTACAAGAAGAGGAGACTCGCAGCCGAGCAGGATGAGTCCTCACTTCTCCAGAAGGAAGCAACAATAATGGAGCCCGTGGAGCCCGCATCCTATGGGCCGGTAAACCGCGTCTTCGGGAGGATGAACCCAACCTTTCGAGGACACATAGTGGCCATGATAGCTGAATTCCTAGGAACTTTCATGTTCCTATTCTTCTCATACGCCGCCGCCCAGATCGGCAACGAAAAAGCCGATACTCTACGCCCGGTGTTGGAGCAAACGGGTCTCAGTCTTCTACAGATTACCTACATCAGTGCCGTGTTTGGAGTTAGCCTGGGGGTGAACGTCTGGATATTCTATCGTGTCAGCGGGGGCATGTTCAACCCTGCGGTAAGAGGCTCGACGGACTCGATTGGATGTTGTGCGTGTCTTGAGCTCTGAACTGACGAGGAGATGCAGGTATCCCTGGCCCTTTGGATCGCGGGAGCCTTCGATTGGGTACGGCTGGTCTGCGTGGTACCGATGCAATTTGGCGGAGCCATCGCCGCCGGCGGCTTGGTCTCCTTGCTATTACCAGGACCTCTCCAAGCCGAGAACGCCCTGGCCTCAGGTGCCACGTTTGTGCAGGGTCTGTTTCTGGAGGCCATCCTGACCGCGCAGCTGGTCATGACCGTCCTCATGCTGGCCGTCGAAAAGAGCCGGACATCCTTCATCGCGCCACTTGCTATTGGCCTTGCCCTCTTCATTGCGCACCTCATCGGTAATAACGGCCTACAAATTTTTTTCTTCTTCTTTCTATTCAACAATGAATGGTGATATGAGCACAGAGCTGACCCGTCGTGAAACACCAGGTATCAATTACACCGGCACGTCCGTCAACCCAGCCAGGACTCTCGGGCCGGCGGTCATCAACGGGAACTTTGTCAGTTATATCTGGATCTTTTTCGTCGGGCCTGGTCTTGGGGCTGTTCTGGCGGCTGGTCTCTACCACCTACTCAAAGCCATGGGCTACGAGACCGCAAACCCCGGCCAGGACGACGATGGATTGGACACCTACCGCCTTGTGCGAACACCGGTGCGGCCGGCCGTAGCGCGAGGAAGCAGTAGTGATGGCGCTTATTATAAAGCATATTTTCAGGATCTCACCTCGCCACCGCCAACGGGGAAGCCACCGAGAAAGATTACGTATTAATATAGAGGAAAGACATCAGTAAGGATTACCGAAGGATGCCTAATTGTAATGAGCACTGCAGTAATCCTGAGATTCCTAAGTACTGATTGGGTTTATGCTAACAAAAGCGATATCAAAGTGTAAGTCCTTGAATACGGAAATGTACAAGTCCTGGTGAGAGTGCAAGTGTTTACTGCCTTTGGAGCTATCCAAGTATATGATAAATGAATACTTAGATTAATAACTAAAGAGCTATATATATAATCTATCTATAGTAATAAATATATCCTTATATATCTAGCTCTTTAGTTCTGATTATTTGTGATTATATTTATAGTTTTTATAGTTGGTTCTAGAATATATTAATTATAGGCATAGTTAATATATTAGCATTACTAATTCTAACCCTAGATTATATATCTCTATTTTGCTTCTATAGCTAAGTGTTAAACTTGCTATATTATAAGATCTGCTCTAGATATCCCTAATGCTATGCTATTTCCTATAATCTGCATATTAAATAAGTTATAATATTATCTCTCTTTTATTAGTTATTATCTTTAATAATCTTCTATAAATATTCTAATAAATTATTTATATATATAGTTATGCTTTCCTAATTTATTATATCACCTAATATCAATAAATCTTATATTTGAAAATCTCTTTCTTCTTCTTCTTTAATCCCCAAAAATACTTAGAATTATGATTTTCTTATTGCCTATATTTTGGAGAGTTTCATCGAGATACTTATATATTCTTATTGCGAAAGCCAGGGTTTTGAAAACTGCAAAGCTTCTCTATCTAAATCTTCTTGCTATATTAAATATATTCGCTTAGGCTATTCCAAGTGTGATATAATAGGTTTTTCTCCTAAGAAGCTTCGCAATATCGCCTCCTAATACCGAAGATTAGAGGATAAGATCAAACGAAAAGAGACTAAGCTCCTTTGCCTTTATCAGCAGAAGCAGATATAATTAGATAAGATGAAATATGCTCTATGCTATAGGATTACTTATATAGAGAAATTAGAGTATATTAAGGCTAAAGAGGCTGAGAAGAAGTATTGTTATGCTGTAGAGAAATAATAGCTAATTGAGGTTTTGGTTTCTAAAAGCTTTTTTCCTAAGGAGATTCCTAATTAGGGTTTAGAATTTGGTTTAACTAAATAATCTAATTTTCTGATTGCTAGAATTAAAAGGCTTAATATTGGATTGCTTTCTATAGATTATTCTGATTTAAGGAAATCTGCTTAGATAATATTCTCCTAATATTCTTTAATTAAATTATTACTAATATTAGCTGATTTTTCCTAAGAGTTTTTGCTATAATTATAATTTTTCTATTTTATAAGATATTAATATTCTTTTTTTTATTTTTATATATTTAATATTTATTTTATTTTATATTATTATTTATTTAATTCTAGATTAATATTATATATAAATTCTATATTTATTAATGCTAATTTAAGAAGTAAGATATAGAAAATTAGATATAATCTCTTATAGAGAATTATAAATTCATAGTTAATTAGAGAGATTTTTCATAAAATTTGAAATAATCTAAATTTCTTATAATCTAATTTATCGCTTAATTATATTATTTTGATATTTTTATATTATAAGTAGATTTTATTTTTTTTCTATAGGATTAATTTTTTAATCCTTTTGGAGTTTGTATAATATATTATAATATTTCTTATTTTTGTAATCTTTTTCTGAAAATCTTTATAGATTTCTCTTAGTTTTATAGCTTTTTTATCTGCTTTTTCAGTTTATCTGCTAGATATTATTTCATAATATATTATAAGATTATATCTATAGAGTATATAGAATAGGGATATTTCTATAATGCTTATATCTGCGCTATTATATATAAATTCTATTAATAATAATAATTTAATCTAGTTATTCTATTTCTAATTGATATAGCTTTATAGATATTATTTAATAATCTGGTTTATTTATTCTATTTATCTATTTATTTCAGAGTAGAATATTATAGATATTTATTATATTATTCTAAATTATTTTATAAGTAAAATCCAGAATTTAGATGCAAATTTCCTATTTTTATCAGAGATAATTTCTTATAATATACTATGCTTGCTTATAATTATTCTAAGAAATATATATATAAAATCTTCTAATATACTATTTTCCTTATAAAAAGTGAAATATATATATTTACTTAGTCTATAAACTACTATTAAGATATTATTATATTATATTTTAATTAAAGATTCTTATAAGAGAGATAGCTTAATAATAAAATCTAAGCTAATAGATTGCTATATAATATTAGATATTAGTAGAAATTGCAATAATCTATAAGATTTATATTAATTCGCCTTATTTTTATTGCAATTATTATATTTTTTGATAATTTTAATAATCTATTTCTTAAATTCTAGGAGATTCTAATATCTTCTAATTCGCTTATATATTGCCCTAATTTCTTAATATCTATAAGCTAATATATTATATATTTCCTTAATATATTTATTTTATTCTATAGATATTATCTATTCTGATGCTTTGCTTTAGTATTTGATTTTAAGGGTAATATTTAATTCTCTATATATATTGATAAAATCTTTATCTTTGCTAATTGCAAAGATATTCTGAATTTCTTCTTCGATTTTATCTTAATAATCTGCTTTTCTGCTGAGAATATCTGCCTTAGCATTTTCTTTGCTTTGGATATAAATAACCTTGAAATTAAACTAAGATAAATACTCTGCTTATCTTATTTATTATTAGTTAAAATTTTTTATTATTATAAATATAGTAAGATTCTTATAATCTGAAAATATTTTGATTATATATTTAGCGCTTATAAAATAATATTCCTATTTCTTGAATAATTCTATTATAGCTATAAATTTTTTATCTAATATTCTATATTATAACTCTAATTTATTGAATTTCTTCGAAAAATTAGCAATTATCTATAATTATCTCTGCTTATTGTACTAATTAAATTCTATGCTAAATGCATAATTTAACAAATCTATATAAAGCTTATATTCCTTATTAAGATTTGATTTTTCTAATATCAAATCTCTAGTAACTAGTTTTTTAATAATATTAAAAGCTTAATTTTCTTTCTTTTACTATATAAATAATATTTCTTTTTTGATAAAATTAATAAATAGCTATATAATATTGCTATATTTGCTAATAAATTGCCTATAGAAATTAGCATATCTGAGAAATGCTCTAATATCTCTAATATTCCTTAATTTAAGCTAATCTCTAATTATTTAAATCTTATCTTTTTATATTCTAATATATTCTAGCTTAATTATATATCTGAGATAATTAATTTTCTAGATATAGAAATAGCTTTTTATTAATTCTATTAGAAGAAATATATCTTGAAATATCTAGAGTATTTGCTATATATCCTGCTTATATTTTATAAGAATCCTAGAGTAGATAAGGATATTATTAAGATAGATAATATATATAATATCTAAGAATTCGCAGAGAATATAATTAATTATCTCTTAGAAAAATGCTAATATATTAGTTAATCTAAAAGATATATTCAGATATTTATAATATCTATAGCAAGTTCTAAATGCTATTTTCTATTCTTCTCCTTTCTTAATATAGATATATACATATATTTCCTTAAAATCTAATACTATAAATTATTATGCGCCTTATAATCTATCTCTGATTTCTTTAAAGAGTAGCAATAGATATTAGTTTTTAATAGTAATATTATTAAGCTATCTATAATTTATATAAAATCAGAGTTTTCTATTTTTCTTTAGTATAAATAGGATTAGATATTCTGCTAATAATTATAATAGCTTAATATATCTCTTTTTCAGATTCTTATTAAGATATTCTCTAAATATCTCTAGTTTTGCTTTATTAAAGCTATAAATAGAGAAGAATTATAGTTAAATTCCTTCTTTTAGTAATATTTCATAGTTATATAGGCTATATTCTGGAAATCCTATATCTAGTTTTCCCTGGAATAATTTCATAAATTTATAGTATTCTCATAATATTCTAGCAAATATTAATATTAGTTTATCCTTTTCTATTTCTATTATCTGGAGAAATAGGAGATATTATTGAGTATTTTTTTTTTCATTTGCTGCTTATCTTTTTCATAAATTAAGAGCAGTATTATACTTTGCTCAGCTTTTATATTTCCTTATAATATCTAATACCTTTAGTTATAAGATTTCTTTGTAATTCCAGAGTTTGCATTTCTATTATTGCTCTAAGCTAAACTATATTTCTATAGATCTGCATATGCTTATTATTATATTAACCTGCTAATATTCTAGTATTATCTTTGCAGATTTATTATTGCTAGATTTTTCTTTATAAGCTATTAGCTTTGCTAATTTAGAGATATCTATAGATTTATTTGAAGCTTTTTTCTTTAAATATATTTCAATAATTGAATCTATTTCTTTGCTATTAATTATAATCTTTCTATAGATAATAATATTATCTTATAAGATTTAGCTAATAATCTAATTAATTTGAGAATTATATTTCTTAAATTATAATATCTCTAATATTAGCTTATATTATGCTATTTCTATAATATCTAATATAATAGAAATTATTTTG
>JACWRQ010000607.1:0-14302 GCA_014849955.1 Cryphonectria carpinicola | reverse complement strand
AAAAATAAAAATTTTTTTTTTTTAAGAAAAAAAATTCTAATATATATTTAAAAACCAAAAAAAATATAATAAATAAAAAAAAAAAAAAAAAAAAAAAAAAAAAAAAAAAAAAAAAAAAAAAAAAAAGAGGGAGCCTTTGGGTGCTGTGACTGTTCTGATAGTAATAACATCCTCACGCCTTGACGAGTCCAGACAACAATCCAGCGCGCGGCTTCTCCAAATCCTCTAATATATCCTGCGCCCTCCTCGTCCTCTCGCCAACAACCTTCTCCTCGGCAGCCCACCTGCCCCCTTCCTGCTCCTCCTCACTTGCCCTGCTCACCGACCACAAGCCGAACCACCCGGCAGACGACTTGCCCCCGCTGGCCCTCGCGGCCTCTTCTTCCATACTGGCCATCCGCCTCACCATCGTTGCCCAGTTGTCCAGGCCAGACGCCAGGCACTCCCTACAGGTCTTTTTGGCGGCGGCGGCGGCGGCGGCGCCTTGGCCGAGGACCCTGTGGAGCTCCTCCTCTGCGAGGTCGACGCCCTCTCTGGTCCAGGCGAGCCCATCCTCGCGCGTGGAGGCCTGGAGGGTGTACATGATCTCGCCGATATGCAGGTGCAGCGCGGCCTCCTCACAGAGCTCCCTGCTGTCGCGTGCCGGGGGTGCCGAGCCATCTGGAGGCGGAGGCGGGTAGGCCGGCGGCCGGAAGATGTCCAGGGCCCTCTGGACGGGACCCTTGTGGTCGAGGAAGGTGGTGTCGCCACTGGGGGCTGGAGACGACGTTGCGGCGGCGGGTAGAGACCGCCGGGCCTGAAGCAAGGATATGAGGATCGGTAGGGCGTCGGGTGCGGGCCCGGTGCGGGCCTTGAATGTTGCCAGGGCGGTGAGGGCAGCGAGGAGGTTGGCAGAGGGCTGGCGCGCCGGCTTGGCGCTTAGTACCGCCGTGTCCAGGTCGAGCAGCGGGGGCACGCCTGGTGTGTGGATCTCGTCCACCGCCATCTGCACCGCGTCTTCGTACATGACCGCCGCCGGGCCGACTGCGCCCTTGTGCTCGAGCCAAGTCCCGTATGACAGCACGGCATCTATGCGCTGCCTGGTGGTGAGCCCCTCGGTGGCGATGAGCTTCAGGTAGACGTCATCCGGGGATGGAAAGCCGGCGGGCACACAGTCCTCCTCGCGCGGCGCAGAGGTGGCGCCCGGCGGGATGGGGCTCGGGAAGGGGTTGGACGGGCCACGGACAACGTCGGGCGGGAAGGCAACGCCCCTCGTCCTGTCGAGGACCCAGCCGTCCACGCGCTCCGAAGCCTGGCAGTACAGCAGCAGCGCCTCGTAGTAGCCCCTCCTCCACGCCTCTGGCATGGCAGAGATGTCCTTGGCGCCGGGCGGCGTGCCAGGGCGGCCGCTCAGGTCCGTCAGGCCACGCCCGTCGCCGGCAGGATCTTCGAGGCGGGCGAGTGCGTCGCGCAGCATCTGAACGATCCTGACCCAGTCAGCGACGACGGTATTGGTCTTGGCCTTCTCGGCCTCGGCGCCGCGCTTCAGCATGCGGGTCAAGAAGGACCACTCGTGCGGCGTGGGGAAGCGCCGCTCGAGGAACTCCTGCTGGATGGCATAGCCGGCGCCGAGAATACAAAAGACGAGGGCCCACAGGTAGGCGGTCCACCGAGCGGCGAGGCCGAGCTCACGGCGGATCCAGGCCTTGCGCTCGGTTGTGAGGTAGCGCCACTGCTGGCGCTGGAAGCGCTGGCGGCCGGAGGGGATCGAGAGGAAGGGGAGCTGTGGTCGGCCGGCGGAGAAGGAAGGGGTCGTCGTGTTGTGCGTGAAGGTGCGGATCGAGGTGTCGGCTGGGGCGGGAGCCTCGAGCTGCCGGGGCAGCAGGCGGCGTACGAGGCGGGCACGCATGCTGGAGCGTGGGAGAGGGGAGTTGTTGTTGTTGTTGTCGTTCTTTGATATTCTCTGTCTGTTTACTGCATGGTGACCCTGGCGCTTGTTTCTAGCAGTGGTGTTGTCATGGGGTGCATTGTTCAGGGCGCATTTTGGAGTAGGATTGGTTCTGGATGTTGTTGGTCCAGCAGGTAGGTCCTTTTTCCTTTTTCCTTTTCCTTTTCCCTTTTCTCTTTCCTTTTTTTTTTCTTCCTTTCTTTTTCTCTTCTTCTTCTCTCTCCCTCGATTCCCCCTTTCTTCTCTTTTCCTTCTCCTTCCTTTGTGAGGCTCGACGAAGCAGGGTGGGGTTGGTTGGGTTCGTTGTGGTGAGGTGATGATGATTGACAATGGTCGTGATTTAATTCTCTGTCGTCCAAGGGTTAAGAAGATGCAAGTCTTTGGCTGACATAAGCATATTTGTGCTGGAAGGTGGGGGAGAGGGAGGGGGGGGGGGTTGACAGGGTTAGACCCCTGACTGGTTCCCCTCCCCCTCCTCCTCCTTGTCCTCCTCCTAATCAGTCATTGATATTGCGGGGATATTCTAGTCCAGCATGTGTTATGCATACACCATGGCAGGGGACATCAACAACCCCTCTCTCTGTTCCAGATGATCTCTCGCTATATCAATACAAAATTTGCTATATCAATACAAAATTGACTGTTACAGTAGACAGCCAGGCTGGCAGCTGGCTGTCTGTCCCTTGAGCTATGCTGGAGACCCAACCTCCCTTCCCCCCCCCCTCCTTTAACCACCCCATGCTCATCATGTGCCCAAATACTACTCGTCTGATTTGCCACTGGGTAATCTGACACCCTATCACTGGTACTTTGGTACTTACCCTACCTTGAGGTGCTATCCAGATCAGGCTGCCACACCTCGGGACATTGAGATGTCCCCCCCCCCCCCACATCCATCATCTACTCTCTCCTACATCATCTTACTCGCCGGCAGACGGAGCCTCCCATTCAGATGGCTACTAAGCTGATCTCCTCCAGCTGGTGGCTCAAGAGGTCACAACAGCAGCGCCAGCCTGTGTGAGAGCTTACGTCTTCCCAAGTTCGGCTCCCTCTTTGGAGGGCAGCCGCCGTCGTCGTCGTCGTGTTGCTGCTGCTCGAGACTGACCTTCAGGGTTCCCCCTTCAGGCTAGATTCACCGGAATAGTCCTTCTTCTTCTTCTTCTTCCTACGACGACCAGCCACCAGCAGCATGAGCGAGATTTATATCACGCCGTCCAGCCCGCCCCTCGTCTCGGGCTGGACCACCCAGCCCATCCCCAACTTCACCTTGTCCGCCTCTGGCCTCCTCGTGCTCGCAGATCTCAGCACTGTCGCGCAGCGCACCGCCCTCCGCGGCGGCTCGTCCTGGCTAGACAGCCTGCTGCTCGTTCCGGGGCTTCACTACCAGCAGGCTGCAGACGAACTTGCCCGCGTCGAGGGAGCCGCCCAGCTCGTTGCCGCCGAGGTCGGCGTGGACGGTAAGGTCGTCACTCACACCATCGTGAACAGGGCTGTGGTGAACTACATCCTGCGGGCGGCCGAGGAGGGGAAGACGGTGGTCCTGGACGTCGGCGAGATCCCGCTGCGGTCGCGGAGCTGGGCAGCGCGGAGGAGGGATGGGGGACGGGGCCAGAGGGGGGTGGTATACGGCGGTCGTGGCGTCGAGGAGCCGGTGGCACAGGAGCTGACCTGGGCGGCCCAGCTGCTGTACCTAGCCAGCCCCGTGCTGACATGTGTGGCCATCGTGTTTGTGGTCTTGCTGGAGGACTGTGAGTGCCAGCCTTCACCTCTCCAAGAAGATATCTTGCCAGCTCACTTTCAACTCACGCAGGGTGGGCGCTGGGCCTGATCCTCGCGCTGATGGTGTCGCGCATCCTGAATATCGCCGTCATCAAAGCCCGTTCGCGGCCCAAACCCGCCGCCCTGCCGCCCCCGTTCACGCAGCCTCCGGCCACCAGCATGCATCCCCTCCCTCCGCCCAGGCCCACCCAGTACACCATCACGCTGAACCCCACCACGGCTGTAGTCCTGCGCGGCCTAGACGTGGACCTCTACGCCCTGACCACCACCGTCTGGCTTCGGCCCAAGACCCGTGTCGAGGGCTACGTCGAGGCCGCCGCCAAGCTGCTCGTCTACCTGGTCGCCTCGGTCAGTGGCAATGCCACGCAGGCTGGGAACCTGGTCCTGCTCGTGCTGCTCCTCGCCAGCGCCGGCCTCCTCGCCCTCAGTAACGCTCGCATCACTGGTCTGCGGAGCGGCGGTATGCTCGTGGCCCCATCCCCAGGCGGACAGGCTGGCAGCGGCGGCGGCGGTGGCGCCAGTGGTCATAGCGATGGTGCCGTCTTGAAGGAGGGTGGGCTTACCGAGCGAGGGGCCCATGTGGTTGGGAACGGCATCGGGAGCGGGACCGGGAGTGGGAGTGGGAGTGGGAGCGCGAGCGTGAGCATGAGCGGTGGTACTCAGAGAAACAGCGGTGGTACTAATGGCGGGTTGGCGAATGGAGGACAAGGGGTGTTGGATAGCTGGCCGGGCACGAGCGACCTGAGCAGTGTGAGTAGCGGCATGGAGGACTCGCTCGAGAAGGGAGAGGGACCGCCTGGGAGGCTGGTGAGACGGGCGTTCCCCTCGGATGATTCCGTCGAGTATGAGGTGCAGCTGGACACGCAACTCGGGACGGTCGAGATCTCTGCGCTCAGGGGAAACCGGTAGGAGGACGTAGCTGCGAGACGACGCCCGGCCGGCAGAATGATCAGTCTCCCTGTGTGGCCCCTGCCAGTCATGTAGTTTGGGGAGAGGAGGGGCGGGAAAGAGGAGGCGACTTTGCAGGTCCCCGTCCCAGGCAATGAGGCACCACCTGACTACTTAAGTAGTCTGAGGAAAAGTACAACGTCATGAAACGGCAAAGAACAGGTCATGATGTGGACTATAGTCTCCAAACGCTAGGTCTCCTGTTGTGAATGTACTTGGCTGTGTCAGTCTTCAAGTGAGAGTATCCGGTCTTCTGGCGAGGGCGCTTGGTTGCATGGCCATTACCCTAGGACATCAAGTTTTCTGGAAGAGAGTTTGGTGTCCTAGCATAACAACTTGTTCTTCTGGTCTGTATCCTAGGTCTCCAGATGAAGGTGTTAGGTATAGAGGAAGCGAGGTTACTGCCCTAGTCAGAGGGGCTTGGTCCATCTGATATAGGGTGTTAGGCCTTCTGGTGAGGGTGCCAGGCCTTAGAAGGGCCGCTAAGCCTGCTAGGAAAGGCGCTTGGGCTTTCTAGGGGACAGCTTGATGCCTTTTGGCAACACAGCTTGGTCTGCTGGGGATGGTGGAGTTCTGTTCTGGCAGCAGCAAACTTGTGCTGCAGGCCTGTCCACATAAGTACCTGGGATCCCTCAAGCTCCCTTTCTGTTTTGAAAGTGCTTTGGCTCACTGCTGTCCTCATTGTCACCATGTGGTATTGATGAGGAGCCCCTCCCTGCTCTACTCTCATGACCCGTGCGTGGGTGGTTGACACAATTTCTTCCCACAGGACCACAACAGCACTGATTTACCGCATCATCTTGGATGTAGGGCACAGAAACTTTCACACAGCCATATCATTGCTCCTGTGGTTCAGTCTTGTGCTGTCTACACAGAACTCAAAGAGTGTGCAAGGTGCATGAGGATTGATCTGTGCATAACCTCTGCCCTATGCTTCTGTTCTCACATGTTCCATTTCTTTCATAAGCAGAGCTAGTCTCAGACAGCTGTATGTGGGACCGCCAGTTTGCAAAAGCATCCCAGACGGTGTAGAGAAGAGGAGAGGTGTGGCCATTGTAGGTTGACCTGGTGGCCAGGCTGAACCCAAGACTTATTTACTTATTTGGTCCCATACAGAAATAAGTCTTGGGTTCAGGAACGGAAACTCTGAAAGTTAATAATGAAATGGATACAGGGCAGGATGATTGGATGAGCATCTCTCTCTCCAAAGGAAAGTAGAGAATGACATGGAAGAGGAGTTTTTTTTGGGGGGGGGGGGAGAAGGGGTGCGGACAGAGGTCCGTCCCGGGACCCCAAGACATACTCGCGTACTTTACACACATGTCGATCCGCCGCCGTCTTCTCAATTCGCAACATATATAATTCCTACCTCTTTGCAACGAGAAATGACAAAACCGTTACGGGTGGTCTATTATTGATTTTTGTATTGCCACCAGGACGCAATTCTGGATCTGCCATACTGAAGCACACCAAATATGTAGTCCTCCCTCTTGTCGAAAACGGTGAGTCTTTACAGGTCTACTACTGGTTCAGCCATGATTGAAATGGCTGATGATGGGCAATGTTTTGCATGGAGGCGACGAGCCATGAAAGTAAATGTATATCCGCGCACAGCCAGTAAAATCCAGTGCAAGACGGCGGTGACCAAACTACAAAACATGCGCCAGTAGAGCACGCATAATTGTATGTCGCTGGTGTTACCAGCAACAGCGCATGATCCACGGATTGTGACACACATGGTTGATTGCATGATCTGCTGCAGGAGGGTACTGTAACAGTATGGTAGGCGGGATGTGCTAAAGTACTGTGGTCACTCACACCACGCAGCCCCCTGGCGCTCCCTAAAGTACCCTTCGCTAAGTGCTTAGCCGCATCCCCACAGGCCACCGCCAAACCCAAACCACCCACTGTGCCCAGGCAAACCACTGCAGCTGATAGCTTACTAAGCCACTACACGGTGAAGCGTGTGAAGTTTGCTTTTCAGAGCAACGCCCCACACTCTGGAAATCACCTGCATGTGTTGCTGGGATGCTAAATGGTAAAAGTGACGCGAACGCAGTGTGCCAACGCGACTTTGTCACACCCTTGGGAATTTTCAGATGGTTGATGTCAGCGCCCGACCTTGAATTGGCCTTTTGCGCTTCGACAACAATCATCTGAACATCGATTGGTTCTTTCCTCGTTATTCTTTCTTTCTTTCTTTCTTTTCCTTCTCTCCTTCCCACTGCCTTCCTCATCTGTTGCGAATAAACCTCCTAAACCCCCCCCCCCAAAAAAAAATACCAAAAATCCGTGCTGACGGCTAGCGTCTGGTGATAATTTGACCCTTCCTTCGAAGTTGTTGCAAGCCGAGCCATTCTGATCGCTGCCGCTCTTGTTGCGTCGAAGCTCGCCCGTCACCTCTTGTGCAGGTCTTCTAGAAGTCAGAGTCTATTGTCGAAGACTTTCCTGAACTCTCTCTTCAGGCCTCCTGTTTGGGCTGCCATTGGCCAAGAATTGCTACTGCCACTCCGATACGATCTCCACGACATCCTCCACAACATCCTCCACGCCCCCCCCCCCCCTCACCCTCCATCCAAGCATCTGCGCCACGAACCTGCGAAGCACCCGACCCCCTCTTCTTCCCCGCTCTTGCCTTGACGATGCGAATACAGATCGAGAAACATGGACGAGGGCACAAATAGGATATACGCAGGGATCCAGAGCTCCTACGCGGAGTGGGACGAGCTACCAGAGGCTGCTCACCTCCTCTGTCCCAAGGTCGATGACGCAGATGACGAGGACTACAACAGCAATGGCCCTCCCACCTCGGGCATCACGGCTGCTGAGAAGGAGCAGAGGATCAAAGATGGAAAGCGCCGCAAGGAGCTCACCTACGACCTCTCTCTCCTGCTGGGCATATCGAAAGACCAGTCAGGTGGATGGCTCGATAACTGGACGGAGAGGGTCGAGTCCTTCCTCACGCACTGCGATAGCTGTATTCTGGGATATCACATGCATCGAAGGATTTTCTTGAAAAAGCTACGAGAGTAGGTCGCGCCCCCCCCCCCCCTTCTCCCTCTTTCCCTTTCACACCTCTTGATCAGGCGCTGTGACCGGGCAGGATATGTACTGATATGTAATCCTGTTGTTGTCTATAGGTCCTTTGAAGATGGCATCGACGATATCATGGAGCAGAAGCTCCGCCAGTTTGATAAGGCCCGCATCGATCGCGGACTAGGAATGGCATATAACATCTTCGAGGCTAATGGCGGTCCTATGAGTCCCGCAAAGCTGGCGCAGCAAGATGGGTCTGCCATCCTGGGCCTGTTCGAGGCCATGTGTTGCATGCCTTACGTCGCAGAGCCGGCAAATCGACAGCGGTACTTCAATAAGGTGTTCCAGGGCGTGCAGTCGCGGAAGCCACTGAGGCTGGGGCCCAAGTTGCTACCGACCATGACCTTCTTCCTGTTCGAGGAGGACCTGTATCGCCTTAAATTTGCAAGACTCGCGTGGGAGGCGGTCCCGCCAGATTCAATGACCACCGATGAGTTCGAGTGGGCGGTAAATGAATACCTCGCGGCTGCCATTCGGGAGGTAAGTCTAGTGGATGAGTCCGGCACCGCGCTGCGCGCCTCCGAAGCCCAGGTTAAACTCTTCTGGGAGGGTTTCCAGCTTATCCTCAACGCGATGAGTGAAGACATCATCCTCCACTGCCTCCGTGGGATGGAGATCCAGACCGATGTCTACCACCTCATCCTCCAGCACCTCCAGCTCTGTAGTTCCGACGAGATCCTCCTGCTGGTGCTCCAGACCATCTCCGCGCTCATGCAGAAGTCCTCCAAGGCTTTCTGGGGGGCGTTACAAGACCTGCCACGTGCCCAGCTGGCCCAGTTCGTCTTCTCCAACGCGGCCTTCCCCCGGCTGCTCGAATCGTCCTTCGAGTATGGTAGACTTGTCCATGATGGGGAGGGCCGCGTCCCGTTCTTTGCGATCTGGGTCAGGACGCTGCTCCAGTCTCTTCAGGAGCACGAACTGCCTGATACGTGCCAGTCGCTGACAGACCACTTGTTCCCTGCTCGTTCTGACCCGCGCCTCGCCATAGAAGGCCAGATGACCCGGACCATCGCGGGCCTGTACGCGCTGCATACAGCTTTGAACGTGTTCAACAATAGCGCGGCTAAAATCCGCCTAAACTCATCCGTCACCTACATCAATCTTCTCATCAACCTCGTCGTCAAGTACACCAGGCAGGTCATCAACCCGGCCGCTGAGATACGCAAGGACGATAGGTACAACCTTGGCCTGTCAAAGACGGCCGTCGAGGTCATCAAAGTCGCCCTGCTCCTCGACGCCAAGACAACCCGCACAGAGTGGATGAGCTTGATGCGAGGCAACAACAAGATCCCGCGGACCGTCCCCAGGAATTCAGCTCAGTTGTGGGAGGGCTTCCTTGAGATCTTTTGGCCTGGGCGCGAGGGCACACAAGACCTAGCAAAATCAATGATGATCGCGGTCCATCCCCTCAGCGGTGTTGGCAAATTCCCTCCGCCCAAGCGCGACCAGCTCAAGGACCCTGACAAGCTACGTTTCAACACGGACATTGGGAACACCTCGCAGATGATCAGCCGTATGATCGAACGCCTCAGCGGCTTCACAATGTCCGACCTCGACAGGCTCTGCAGCGATCCCCAGAGTGTTATGATGTATACCATTGTGGCTTCCCTCTTGCATAGTGAGGCCTTGATTCGCGACTCTGGTGTTTCCTTGATCAAGACAATCACGGGCGAGATCACCCGTTCCGAGGCCGTTGCTCAGATGGCCCAGGATAATTTTCAACACTTCTTGTCCACCTTCTCTGATGTCGTCCGCCACATCAGCTACGGGAATGAGTCGATGGGTCCTTATGCACCAATGCCGCACATCCTCACCTGCAGTCAGGATCTCGTGGCTGCCCTGTGTGATACCTCAGGCCTGCTGAGGTCCAAGACGCTCTCGGGCATCGAACATGCCGCCGTCACGTCATGGTGGACGACACAGTGGAAGATGATTGCACACTCTTTTGGACATCTGCGACTATGGTCACTGGACATGGAGAAGCAGATCCTTGAGGTCTTTTGCCGGAAGACGATGGAACTGTCGCAGGCCCTCCTGGCGCAGGACGGCGTCGTTGCGTCCGCACTGAGGGGCCAGATGTCTGAGAGGGAAGCACTGAAATCTGTCCTCGAACAACCGCGCATGAACACCGTCGGCATGGCGGACATGGTCAAGCTTCGTGACCCTTACCTGTTGGACATCACAGTCCAGACTTTGGTCAAGCTGCTCAATCGTCTTGCCGAGTTCGACCTTGCGGTCGAGGAGAAGACCGCCTTGTTGATACGCAAATCCTGCATTATGGGAAAAGACGGCAGATATGCCGTTATTACAAATATGACCGGATCACAACGAGCAGAGCTCCTGAAGGCCCTCAGGGACGACGAGGACGACGAGGACGACATTCCCGAGGTGATCAAGGTCGTGGAGAAACCTATGAAACAGAGCAGCTTGGATGCGTGGTCCAAGTCTGGCGCCTCCACACCTCTGTCTCGCTCGGGCTCCTCGACGCCGGCGTCCACAGGTCGCGATATCAAACCCACCACCAACAAGCTCGAGAACCTACGGCTGGCGAAGGAGAAGCCGAAGCCGAAGCTGCCCAGACCAGAGCCCACCCGCCTCGACGCGGCTAGCTTTGTCGAGATGAGAAAGAAGGCCAAGGCTGAGAAGGCAGCCCGTGACGCTGCTGCGATCGCCCAGGCTCAAGCCATGCGTACTGCGCCCGGCGAGGGCTCTGGCCTGCGGGGTGTGGCCGGGATCCTAGGGAAAGACCACGCACCTCAACAGAAGAGCGACATGATGGTCGACAGCTCGGAGGAGGAGGACGAGTCCTCTGGCGACGAGGCTGTGGTATCTGGAAAATCGAAGCTTGATCCCGAGGCCCGAAAACGCGCCCTCGAGTTGGCGGCCAGAAAGATGGGCCCTCTCAAGAAGGAGAAGCTCCAGCGCTCCGCCAAGGACATGCGGGCTCGGCTGATCCCGCCGATGGAAGTCCTCCACCAGGCCATACTGGAGTGGGATATCTTTCACGAGGGAAATGACCCCCCCAACGGCGACGCTTGTGTCGAGGTGTCGAACACGTACATGACCCACCACGACTACAAGGCCACGTTCTTTGGGCTGCTGCTCTCGGAGGCGTGGCGGTCCTTTGTCACTGCTAAAGATGAGACAACGACGAAGCCGTTCGGTATCCGGATTGTGAACCGCATGTCGGTTGACAGATTCCTCGAGGTCACGACCCTCATGCCGGCCAAGGAAAACAAGGATCGGTTCTTGGCTGAGGGCGACATCATCATTATATCGAGATCGGAAGACCCCCTCCACAGGAAGGATATCCCACACTGCCTCGCTCGTATCGCAAAGACAAGGTTCAAGGGTGACAACCTGGAAGTGGCATATCGACTGAGCAGCAGGAACAACCCCATACTATCCATGCTGAACCCGGGTCAGGAGTTCAATGCCATCAAGATCACCAACATGACGACGATCGAGCGTGAGTACGCGGCTCTCGAGAGCTTGCAATACTTCGACCTCCTAGACGAAGTACTGGGGGCCAAGCCTTCCCCCCTGCTGAGGTACGGCGAGGAAGCTACTGAGCAGGTCATGCAAAACTACTCCCTGAATCCTGGCCAGGCGAAGGCCATCATGAACGCCAAAGACAATGATGGATTCACACTTATCCAAGGCCCACCAGGCACGGGCAAGACGAAGACCATCGTTGCCATGGTTGGGGCCCTGCTCACCGGGCACATTGGTATGAAGCCCGCGGCGCGACCGCCGGGCCTTGGAGCGCAAGCAAACCAGCCGGCCCCCGTGAAGAAGCTCCTAGTCTGTGCGCCCAGTAACGCTGCTGTTGATGAGCTGGTTCTGCGGCTCAAGCAAGGCGTGACAACACTGAACGGCGCGCAGCACAAGATCAATGTCCTCCGCCTGGGACGGTCTGATGCCATCAATACCCTGGTCAAGGACGTGACGCTCGATGAGCTCGTCAAGGCAGCCATGGAGAACGAGGCCAGCAAGAGTGGCCCGGGGGCCAGCGACCGTGAGACGCTGCACCAGCAGGCGGGCGAGATCAAGATACAACTGAATGAACTCCGGCCGAGGCTGGATGCCGCAGCTTGTGGGACCAACAGGGCCCTGCAGAACGATCTGAAGCGGCAATTCGATATGTTGAAGCAGCGGCAGAGTCAGATCGGCGCCAAGATCGACACACTCAAGGACAGCGGCAACAGCTACGTTCGTGAGAGTGATGTCAGGCGAAGACGGATCCAGCAAAAGATACTGGACGAGGCCCAAGTCCTCTGCGCGACGCTCAGCGGCAGCGGCCACGAAATGTTCAAGAATCTGGCTGTCGAGTTTGAGACCGTCATCATCGACGAGGCGGCCCAGTGTGTGGAGCTCTCTGCACTGATCCCGCTCAAGTATGGGTGCACAAAGTGTATCCTCGTCGGTGATCCGAAACAGCTGCCGCCTACAGTCCTCTCCCAATCTGCAGCGCGGTTTGGATACGACCAGAGTTTATTCGTCCGCATGCAGCGAAACCACCCGCAGCATGTTCACATGCTGGACACGCAATACCGTATGCACCCGGAGATCAGCATGTTCCCGAGCAAAGAGTTCTACGAGGGGCGGCTGTACGACGGCGATGGCATGGGCAGCCTTCGTCGCCAGCCTTGGCACGAAAGCAGAGTGCTTGGCCCATATCACTTCTTCGATGTGCAGGGCATCCAAGAGAAGGGCCGGCGGGGGCAGTCTCTCGTCAACACGAAGGAACTCGACGTTGCCGTGCAGCTTTATCATCGCTTTCGCGAGGACTACCGCGATGTTGGGCTGAAAGGCAAGGTTGGCATCATCACCCCTTACAAGGCTCAACTGTTCGCACTGCGAGAGATCTTTGTCAGGCGCTGGGGCGACAAGATTTTCGAGCAGATCGAATTCAACACCACCGATGCCTTTCAGGGCCGGGAGTGTGAGATTATCATCTTCTCTTGCGTGCGGGCGAGTCCCACTGGCGGCATCGGTTTCATGACCGATATTAGGCGTATGAATGTCGGTCTCACGCGTGCCAAGTCGTCTCTCTGGATCCTGGGTGACTCTCGGGCCTTGAGACAAGGCGAGTTCTGGAACAAGCTCATCGAGGACGCGAGATCTCGCCAGCGCTACACCAGTGGCGACGTGCTGGCTCTCCTCAGAAAACCCACCGACAAGGTGTCGGCGGGAACCGTGCCGGACGGCTTCAGCAACAGGAAGCCGTCGGACGTGGAGATGACAGACGCACATGCGATGCCGCAACAAACATTCACCTCAGATCCGCTGTCATCCAGGGCTGCTGGGCCACCACTACGGTCCATTGGTGGATACAACGAGAAGGGCGAGGTTGTCGACACGGTACCGAGGGGCATGGGACCCCCTCAGATTGGAGACTCCCACAGGAAGAGGGGTCTAGAGGGTGCAGATGCCGCCCCTCCCGCACCCAAGCGCCCAGTAGGTTATCACCCCACCCACTCCCATCCATCGACTCACCCATCTTTTTGAGTTATTATTGTCCGTCATCGCTCCCTCAAACCGAGTGTTTGGGGGGGGGGGGGGCGCGGGCAGACTAGTAGTAATTAGATGCTGACATGTGTCCTTTTTTTTCTTTCTTTTTTTCTTTTTTTCCTTTTACAGGCACTTGCAATGGGGTTCAATGATCGTGCCATCCTGGATCAGAACAGAGGGCCTCCATCGTCGATGTCCAGACAACCTGGCATGGCGGGGGGGAAAAACCAGACTGGCACAAGGGTTCCCAACACGCTGGCCCCGCCTTCGAGACCTCCTCCGAGACCAAAGCCTTTACCACGAAAGGCCGTTGACCCGTCTGCCATGGAGGTGTTAGGACTTGTCCCTCCTTCGCGGCCTCCCCCGCCTCCTTCACACTTGCTTTCGCAACCGCCGGGCCCACAACCCCATGGGCCGTCGCCCGGCACATCGTCTGAGGTAAGTACAATCCCTGGTTTCCACCCCGTATGAGCCCGTGTATATTAATGTCTTCCATTTCCAGGGCGGTGATGCTTCGAGAAACGATAAGGGTGTGAGGAGGAGGAAGAAGAAAGGCCCAGCAGATCCATTCCTTCGGAAGCCTAAGTAGATCCACTGAATGAGGACCTGCTGGAGCCATGTTGGGCTCAGATCATCCCTCCCATCCCCCCCCCCCTTTCTTCGATGATCACCAGTTCGCATTGCATTCATCACTCATCTTTTGTTTCGTTTAGCATTCGCGGCACCGGGATTCTGGGCGGGAACCACATCGTTACTGTGCACGGCGTCCGAGATATATTAGGTCTGGACAAGCGTTCCCCGAGTGGTTCATACTTTTTCGAGAGACATCTTTTCAAGAAGGGGGCCCTAGTTGATAGCGATTTTTTTTTTTTTTTTTTCTTTTCTTTCTTTTGTTTTCTTCTTTTTTTTTCTTCTTTTTTTTTCTTTCTCTTCTCCTTCCCCCTCTTTTTTTTTTTTTCCCCCCTCCCTCCTTCACGGTTTTCTCTATTAAACATGTCTCCCTCCCCTCCCCCCACAACCCCTCCGCCCTTCCCCGGC
>JACWRQ010000605.1:0-18690 GCA_014849955.1 Cryphonectria carpinicola | reverse complement strand
TGATATTGCTCTTATTAGCATAAACCCAATTAGTACTTAGGAATCTCAGGATTACTGCAGTGCTCATTACATAAATCTATTATAATATTAGGCGATAAAGGCTATATTATTCTACTGCAAATATAAAAAGGCTTTCTAGAACTCTATAGTATATTTAGCTGCAGATTTGATCTGCTTAAGCTTAAGAAGCTCTTATTTAGCTTTGCATTATTTATCTATATTGCTAAAGATATCTTTAAATATCTATTCAAGATTATTAAAGTTATAGAAGATATATTTAATATTCTTATTTTGCTTAGGCTTATTATATTTGAAGTAGTTTCTGAGAATAGGTTTGAACTAAGTGAATATATCTCCTTTAAATCAGATTCTAGCGAAAATAACCTTATCAGCTTTCTTCGGAAACTTCTTTTCGTTATAATAGAAATAAGCTTTATACTAGATTAAGAAGATCTGGAAAATATAGCATTTTCTACTATAGAGCGCAGAAGTTTTCATCTTATAGTAGAACTCTTTGCTATTCAACTTCTATTTCTTAAGTTCCTTGATATACTTTATAAATGCTTCAATTTGATTAATAAGATTAATAGTGCTGCTGCTAATAGATCTAATTAGAGTTTAGGAAGCTATTATATTTCTATATTATTCAAAGAGTATATATTAAATTATTCCTAAATAAGAGTTATCAAAATATAATAAGCACTATAGTAATTCTAAGATTTCTAAGTACTGATTAGATTTATGCTAATAAGAGCAATATTGAAATATAAATCCTTGAATATAGAAATATATAAGTTCTAATAAGAGTGCAAATATTCACTGCTTTTAAAGCTATTCAATTATATAATAAATAAATACTTAGATTGACAATTGAAGAGCTATATATAATAATCTATCTAATAGTAATAAATATATCCTTATATATCTAGCTCTTTAATATGGATTGTGAGAGTTGGAGATCGATTGCTATGGTCTACAGCTTAGATTGCGAGGACTAATCATCAACTGCTCTAGTTCTCTTCTGATTAGTTGAGGCTTGTAACTCTAACCCTGGGTTTCCTAATTCTATTAGTTGTCTGATATTGAGTTGTGATATCTGGTTCCTTTGTTAGCAGGGCTCATTCTGTAACCTGCATGTTGGATGGGTTATAACATTATGATATTATATTGACAAGAAATCTAGAAATACTAAGTATATTCCCCTTTAAATAAGGTTTCCAATAGACTAGCTAGCACAGTGAAGATATTCTGCAGTAATGTTCTTAAGGAGATTTCCTTGTTCAGAGACTTTGCAGGATCGAAGCTATTATTGAGTGACAATATCTTATTACCAATATGCTCCTTAGGGGCGTTAGGATGGATACATCTCAATACAGCCTCACATCGCTGTCGATCGCTATGGAACATGAGCTGACCGGGCGATTCAGCGCATCAGAACAGCAATACGCTAAGAATGATGGAGGACACACCGCTTATGCCAGTCATGTACCGCTAGCTATGGGTAACGGTGTAGAAGGCGGCATCAAATGCATAGGCTAAGACAGAGACTCCGTGCCAAAATCATGTCGATAGAGATCATACGACCACAGAAGCGCGCGGGTGAGATTCTGCTATGTATAGAGACGATCTAGCAATGCTTGATAGCGAGCATAAAACACACACACACACACACACACACAAAGAGGAAGAGAGGGCGCGAAGAGGGTAAGTGAATATATTGAAAAGGTAGATCCGACCCCGAGTCTAACGAGCAAACGTCCAAAAGACATTTTCGAGATAATTAGTGAAAGTGCTAGCCTGGACAAGTGCTCCAAGGGTGAACAACACGGACGCAAACTAGATAGCCAGCTGATGCCCGTACTTGTCGGATATAATACCAGTGATGCTAGAGAGCCGGCAGCACACAGAGCGGTAATAGGTTCCTTTTCTGTCTTTGATAGCGGCTTATTGTCGAGATCCGAGCCTTTGGAAATTAGAACACCGCTGATAACGCCCGCGTCATAACCGATCAACATGCCTCCAATAGCGGTAGCACAAGCACAAAGCCACACAAAGCAGCCAGGGGCAATCTCCTCGATCTACTCGAGATCGGCATGCTCAGCTGCCTTGAGAACAGGATCACGATGAACGGTACGAGTATGCTCCAGATGCTGAGCATTTAATTCATTCTTAAGCATATCTGCGGATTTGTTGATGGACAAATTTGAAAAGCCGACAATGAGATTATCGGGTGGATGAAAAAGTTGGTTGCAAGAGCAGTTTAAGCATAAAGGCAAAGACTACGACACTGATTTACTGTTAGAATGCCGAGAGACTAAAAAGATTTAATAAAGGCATAGTAATGCGATAAGTGGATATCAATATAGATAAGGCTGGATAATATATGACTTATGATAAAGTGACTATCTCATTACTCTAGTGTGATCTCGGCAGAAGCAGCCGAATAAAACAGTTTCTTGGGTCTGTTCTCGATTTAAAAAAAAAACATCCTCTTTCGTCCAGAATTCCTGTTTTTGGGATCTGAACTCGGCGATATTAACCCTCCTAAGAAGAGCGCGAGCAGATCTTTTGCATTTCCTGGGGCAATGAATTGCCGCGCTAAAAAATCGGAGCATTGTTGCACTGGCGGAGACACATACCCTAAACATAAAGCGGGCAGGTATCTCCTGATATGGGGTAGCTGCGTCCGGTGCGGAGGCAATGGCAACCTGGCTTACACAGTTCGTGGGTATACAAATCACCAAACTTGTGTGACGACAAGAATATTTCCCCTCACTGATCACTGCAAGATGCAAAAAAGGTCGTGTGCTGAGGTGGAGAGTCGACCTCACACGCAGGATGAGGTTAACTCGCCGATTCTCAATCTAGTACTTCGCTAGTGGCTGTCGACTAAAGGCTGAGGTATAAGAAGCTTGGAATGTCAATCTCAATTTTGGGCCTTCTCACTCTCACAATCCCATCCCGTTCCCTTTACCTAGTCACAGCAGTTAACCAGACCAACCTTCAACTTATTCCCCCTGTCCCTCCAGAAGCTGCAATGGCACCCCAGAAGCTGAAAATCGGCGCAGCGGGTCTGGGCCGCATGGGCAAGCGCCATGCCACTAACTTCCTCAATCGTTGTCCCCGCGCCGAGCTGGTCGCCGCCTTTACCCCAGACCAGGATGAGCTGGCGTGGGCCAAGATCAACCTGGAGCCCTACGGCGTGACGCTGTACCAAGACTACGACAAGATGATTCAGCACCCGGGCCTAATGGCCGTTGTCATCGGCACCGCCACGTCCGTTCACGCTGAGGAGGCCATCAAGGCCATGAAGAAGAACCTGCACGTTCTGTGCGAGAAGCCGTTGTCGACGAACATTGACGTTGTACGTATCTCCTTCACATCTCAGACCTCTAAGCTGAGCTGACGAATACGAATGGGTCCTGCGAACAGTGCAAGGAAGTCGTCGCCGAAGCCAGCAAGCGGCCTCACCTTAAAGTCATGTGTGGCTTTTCCCGGCGCTTCGACGAGTCTTATCGCGACGCCCACGCCAAGATGGACAAAGGGCTCATCGGCCGCCCCTCCATTATCCGCTCCCAGACCTGCGACAAACACGACCCCTCGGGCTTCTTCGTCGCCTACGCCGCCTGGTCCGGCGGCGTCTTTGTTGACATGTCTATCCACGATATTGATTTGACCTTGTGGTTTTTTGGCGACGACATCAAACCCAAGTCTATCTCGGCGCACGGCATCAGAGCCGTGCAGCCCGAACTGGAGAAGTACAACGACGTCGACAACGCCGTCGGCATCGTTGAGTTCTACGGCGGCCGCATCGCCTATTACTTCTGCTCGCGCATGATGGCCCACGGCCAGGAGGACACCACTGAGATCATCGGCACCGAGGGCAAGCTAAGCGTCAACGCGAACCCGCAGCAGAACTTTGTCAACTTGTACCACCCCGCCGGCATCACGCGCGAGGTCCCCGCGCACTACTACGGCCGCTTCGAGCAAGCCTTCGTCACGGAGTCTATAGAGTTCACCGAGGCGTGCCTGGATGACAAGCCCCTCCCGTTGAAGCTGACCAACGCCGTTAAGGCCGTGGAGATTGGAAGTTTACTGCAGGAGGCGCTAGTTAGTGGGAGGCAGATCCGGTTTGACGAGACGGGAAAGAGAATCGAGACATCTCCACTATAGATCTATCCAGCCACTACTTATTTTATAAGAAAAATGAGACCAATTTGTTAAGATTCTTCTCCAAAGCAAAGGGGGAAAAGGAAAAAAAGACCGCTACAACAACGTTCTTCACGGGCGGCCAAATTATGTTGCTACTCGGTCCCTTCGCTAGCTTGCCTCAATCATTCATGGCGACACTAGTGACCGTCAGTTCTCATTCCATTGCTCTCTGAGCGAGGTTATGAGTGGGACCGTGTTCCATCCTGTAATATCGTGCATGTGTCTCAGAAAAGACTCGACCGCTTCTTGGTCGGCATAGTGCCGTAGAATGCCACCCCCTAATTCATTCAAGCAAGTCAGTGGGTAACGAACATCAGATTGACAAATCAACATCGACTCGTATAAGAAGAAAACTACTAGCGAAGACTGACAAACTGAAATTGCATGCCTCGCAGAGAAAAGCACGTTCTCTGCTTGCGTGTTGGACTGGGCTAGGGCGATAATGTAGCGTAGGTGATTCCGTATAGTAGCCTATACGCGCGCAGACGCTTTAGTGAGAGTTACAGATCGGAGAGAGCCTCTATCCTAATAAACCTGTGTGCAAGTTTGTTTCATCATGAGAACGTACTTCTTTTCTTGACCTCCAGCGCACATTTTCATAGCCAGAACTCTGCTCCGCCGGTATGATGAGGAGCAGGACGACCTGCGCGATGTGATAATACTGAAGCCCAACCACTGCAACAAGAATCGTAAATACATTAGCGAATAAAGACATACTAGACAAGCGCAGTCAGTCCATTGTGGGGGTGAACCGGCGGCGTACCGTGACAAGGAAGAAGCAACCACAACTCTGGCAGAGCCCGCCCTGCTCCTAGGTCCCGTGGCAATTGGCGGATCGGTCTGAAACTGCGCGGTTTCTTGTCAAACCACTCGTCGACCTCGGCCGTTAGCTTCTCCAGCCCTTCCAGCTTGTCGGCCGACGGCTCGGCAAAGGCACAGGTCATGACTCGCGCCAGCAGCAGCACCATGCCTGCGGCGTACGCGAAGTCGTCCGTCCGCCGGAGCAAGGTGTCCGACTGCTCAAAGGCACTGAGCTCGGTCTTGAGCGGGGTCTGGTTCACCATGGAGATGTAGATGTCCTGCCGGAGGCAAAGCCATGCGGAGGCTTCTCGCAGCCCGGGAGTGTAGTTCAAGTCAGACATGGAGTTAACGATACGGCGGGTGCCGGTGAGGTGGAACTGTCTATCTTCGGCTGCCATTTTCGTCTCTCAGTCAGTGTGCCCAGCTGCCCAAGCGCTACTAGTACGGCAGCTATATGTGGATGGGAAAAAGAGAGGGGTACTTTACCATCCATTTCCTCATACTGTCTTAGGATCGCCACCGCAGCGTGGATTTCCTCTGAGACCATCATTCGCTGTGGAGGAGTGCTGGACTGGGATATCCTGGGGATAAGCAGATTGAGGCACCTGTTATAGTACTCGAGCGACTCGCTGTTGTTCTCCCGGCTGTTGACGTTGAACCTGTTGATGTGGTGCGAGGAAAACGCAAAGATGGCGTAGCGCAGGATGGGCTCGTACAGCGCCCTGCGCGGGACGTCTGTCTCGAAATGGCGGCCGATGTCCGTAACGTCCGCCCACAGAGCCATCTTCTCGACGTAGTTGCGCATCAGGATAGCCTCCCGATCGGTCAGGATGGCGGGCTCTGCGTAGTAACACTCCACCTGCGGCGGGGAGATGACATACGAGTTATCCGTCCTTACTGTCCGAGCGTCGTTCCAGTTTGACAACCGGGCTTCCTGGGGGAAAGTGGGTTGGTTGACGGTCAAGCTCGCTTCCTCGCACACCGGATCTGCTCCGGGGCTGTTCGGAGGCCAGCTCGCTTCGTCAGACGAGTCCGGGTCTTCATACCACTTGACAACGCGGGCGGTCTCATCACGGTATCGCACTGATGCTCGCCAAATCATTAGCAGACAAGAAGAGGGAGATACAAGTCAGTGTTGACTCACATCTTCCTTCCACCCGTACCCAGACCTGAGCTTTGGGGAAGGCATTATCCTCGCCAGTCCTATAACGGAACCTAATATTGGGCGCCCTGACGCATTCAATATTATCCCTCACACATGCCGCGCAAGCTGTTATTTTATTGTCGCCTTAACTCAAGAACGGCCCTGTCAGATCATTTTTTTTCACTGACACATACTTGAGCGCTGGGCGAGGGCTGCTTACATTTCACATGACGAACTGGCATGGATTAGAGTTAGCAGGTGTGTAAAAACTCACTAGGTAATTATATCCAACAGGGCATAACACTCACCTCTGCATGCCTGACTTTTGTATTTTCAGAGCTGTCAATCTTTTTACCCCACCCGAAATGACGCATTCAAAGGGGCAACCTACCATCCAGTAACCACCCGAGTTCTCCTCGTATTAGTCCGGCGGCCCCTCGCTATCCTCGCGGTTGCCATGCCTCGAACAAGACACCAAGATCGCCAAACATGAAGCGGTAAATTATCAAACGATCATTAGGTCAAAACATCCACTTCAGCTAACAGCTAACCCAGATCCAAGACTGAAGTTCCAGAATGATTTGACCACGTCCAGTTATGGTATAGGATATTCGATGATGCTAACACTGGACAACGGCCGAAAGCAAAGTCTTGGTTAAAGATCTGGGTAAGTACGTATTAAGGTGATTGACTAATCCCATGGGATGGATACGGGGCTTGGAAATGGAGACTGTGGATCATGCGGGGGAATATGCGGGGAATATGCGGGGAATGTGCGGTGAATGTGAATGATGGAAACGCAGCATAGATTTGGGGAACATAAAATAGGTCAAGATAAATAAAAAATAATAAAATATCTCCATTTCCCCCCTTCTTCTTTGAACCTCTTAGATAGATCTAAAGCAAGCTTTCTGTTCTATTCTTAATCTCTTAGCTTTCGTTTCTATTATCGTCTTTATAAGCACGCTTGAGTTATAAGAGGTCTCACTTGTTGCTTAAATATTTGTTATCTTGTGCAATAGCTCTTGACTTCTAATTTACCGAATTACATAAGTGTTATGTTTCAATACGAGATCTGCTAATTTTAACATAAAGCTTCGCTTATTTTATGTAACTTGTTTTGCGGTTTATTCAACCCGAGGCCGCGCATCGTCGCATATAAAGAACGAATACCTGGTTAACATGCAATTGTATACACGACCTAAGCATGCTATGAAAAACAATGATAGAGGATGAAGATCTACAAGGGCATAAGAACAGGGTGAAAAGCCTGACTTAGACCTGTTCAAAGGGTTCAAAATGAGAAAAAGAAGGAAAGAATATCTTCATGTTCTGCCCTATCTGAAAAATTCCAAAGGGGGTGGCATCCTTATAATTGTATAAAGACTCGGGACCACTACACAATAGCTAGCACAACATTGTATATTAGATCGATTAAATAGCGTAGCTAAGATAACAAAAGCAGAGAAGTTGCAAGAATGAAGCGAGTCGAACTAGTTAAACACATCTGGAAGTAGCCGTCGCCGTCGCCGGCAGGCAAAAGCGGGGACGTTTGTTAACTGATTTTTCCGCTCACGTCATCGTCACCTACGGAACACTTGACAAGTTGTCCTCAGTAAGCTTGCAGCTATTTTCGAACGTGTACTTATATAAACTTGTTCTTCGAAAATGTATCCGATATATTCGATGTTTCATAGCCGTCTTCAGATATTATATCTGGAAAATGTGCTCCCGGAATGCAACGAGCACAACTTCACAACGTACCCGGCACAACAGAGCGTGAACTTCGCCGAACTGAGACGCCGAGGCGCCGACCATAGCCCGGATGAGCTCCAAAATATTGCGGCCTTTTTACAGCAGTGGCTCTTGTTTGGTCTTATGAGAGCGCTGTTTGGCCCATCAAGAATCACTTTGAATATCGACGACTTTCTCGACACACCTAATCGAGATATGGATGACCCTCTATACCTTGACAACAATGAATCTTCTGGTGACGAAAGGGGCTCTGGCGGTGACGAGACTCTTGACAACATTGCACACCTCGAAGCTCATCCGACCCATAATAATAACGAGGATTTCGCAGAATATGATGAGAATATTCAGCAATCATCTGCTAGTCCACAGCCTATTGTGGTTGATACATGGAGAGTTATCATGTATCTTGTTTACTGGATTGCGAAGGAATATGTTAACGATGATGCTCTGCGAAAGGCCAGATTACGGTCACAGCATCATGCAGTATTTGTCGCTGCAGAAACTGCTCTGCAAGAGCTCATCTCGTGGAGGAACGAAGCCTACCCCGTTAATAGCCCTGCTACAGTGGACTCGTCACTATTGGACAGCGTTATTTTGTCCGCTACTTTGCTATCAGAGTATTTATATGATGCTTTCAGGAGCATTTACCCGGTAGATGGCCCGGATCTAAAACCATTCCTGGTTTGGCCTCTAGACAATGGTCTACGTCGGCGACTGCTGACAGCTGGTTGGTGTCCTGGGGAGGTAAGTCTGTTTGACCTTGCTCTTGCTTCTTCCACAGTAACTAATCAAATTACAAAAACAGATCACTACTCTGTACAACAAATTCAGATCCTCCACTAGCCTCTATATCGTCGGAGGTATGAGCAGGGAGTGTATAGCCAAAGACCACTCCTTGTGTTCATTTGATATGTGTATTGCGGATCAGATTGACGACTCTACCTACGAGACAAGACACATCTCTCCAGACTGCAATTGCGTATTTGTACAAGACGCAAGAGGTAGCACACCTTCTGCAACAGAAATCCTTGAGAATGGCAGCATACCTGTTGTTCGGGTAACACTGGACCAAAACGATAATGCTGTGCTTTCAGTCATCGCATCTTCAAGCAGCGTTCGATATGTTGCAATTTCCCATGTATGGTCAGATGGACTGGGAAATCCTACAAGCAATGCTCTCCCTCGATGCCAGCTGCTAAGATTGCAGCAATGGGTCGATCAGCTATATCCAGATTCGTCAGCGCCAGTGGCCTTTTGGATCGACACTCTATGTGTACCCCTTGAAAGGCATGTTAGAAAGGAGGCTATCCGGCGCATGGGAGAAACTTACCTCGCGTCCGATAAAGTCTTGGTTCTCGACTCCTGGTTGATGCAGACGAAGATGCACTTTGATACGGATGCCGATGCGTTGAAGCTGAAGGCTTGCACCTGGACTCAGCGGCTCTGGACGCTCCAGGAGGCGATGTTAGCTGGCAAAGACGGCCTTTTCTTCCAGACCATGGAAGGTTGTATTGGCGAGGCCTTCTTTCGTCCTTCTGAAGATTCAGAAACGGTGAAGACTGAAGAATTGCTGGAATTCATTGCTGGTCAACAAATGACCTCTCTGCAAGGCGAGCATCCTGAAGTCACAGCCGTCATACTCTCAGCTCTGCAGCAAGCAAAGTCTGAAGCCTACGTTCAAAACGGGCTCCTCTCACTCCTGGGGAGTTGGCTAAGACAAAGCTTCGTAAAACATGAGTGTCAAGATTACTTGGATGGGCTTCGTAGGCCGGTCCCTGCGGCTTCTCCTGACGATGTGCTGACGGAGGATGCGGTTATGCATATTGGACACAATATGAAGAATCGATCGACTAGCCGCATCGAGGACGAAGCGGTTTGTTTCGCAACCCTGCTTGGTCTGGATCTAAAGCCCATCTTGAAGTATTCCAGCTCCGAGGACCGCATGAAGATGGCGTTCTCTCAGCTCCGTTGGATACCGGCGAAGATATTGTTCGCGCAGACACCGCGGATCGATTGTCCAGGATTTCGATGGGCTCCAGCCACATTTCGAGAGAACGCCAAGTTGTTCGTGCCAGACAATTTCACCATCATTAATTATGCAACTATTCGGCCGGAGGGTCTGGACATTCGGTATGACGGAATCGTGCTGGCTCGAGGATGCGGTAGCAAAATATACGCTGCGTCCGAGGCTAGACTCGAAGTCGAAGGACATGTGTTATCTCTGAAAAGAATTGGGCGGCAAGAGAATTTCAGGGCTCTAAGGGGAACTTGGGACTCGGCTCTGATTATTGAGTCGCGCATGACATCGCACAGTGACCTCAATACCCAGGCTGTCCTTGTCAAGCTGCTGAGGGCAGACTATGATATTATCTTTGCAAGATATTTAGCTCTTTACCACATCGAGTGGATTGGGGAAGTGCGATGGAAGGGCCGCCGCCGTCTTGACTGGGCAGGATATCGACATGAGAGAACTACGGATGCACTCACGGGGATAATGAAGTGGAATCAGCGCTGGTGCGTTGGCTAGGCCTTTCCAAGGAGTCGGTGCTAACTCCGTAGCTCCAGATTACATGAAACACGGCAGCAGATTGCCTAACATTGGCGCCCTCGAGCGTATCTTATTGGATCAGAGCGCCTAGCACCGTGTCTTGTAATATGATACTAAGCCATCTCATAGTATTTGTCCATCAGGCCTCCTGCCTCGCCTATTCCTTGCTATTCTTAGAGCTCTGATCTAGCTTGTAAAGCGTAAAGTAGCTACGCTCGCCGGGGTAAGCTGCATTGATAGCCAACTGAGTAATATCAGGCGCAGCTGTATAGACAGTGCATGCAGTAGGGTCTACTATCTCGCAGATAAGTCAGAGGTTTCAAAAATCCAATTCATCTTAGAGATAATAAGAAAGAAAGGGGTCTTTAGTTACATACATATGGTATACTAATATTAAGTAAGGGATGCAAGAGCAGTATTATAAATCTTAATAAGATAATTGGCTTGCAAAAGATATTAGTTTGCAAAGCATATAAATTTAATAAAATTGATAGAATTTGTGATTATAGAAGTACTAACTATTCTTAACCTAATTATTATATTCCAAATCGCTATTTAATATATATATTTATATAACTAAAGCAAACTTAGTATTTATACGGTAATAAAAGCTATGGCTAAGTATGCGTTCGGTCGACAGTTTAAGAAGACCCTATGACAAATATGTAATAAGCTATTATAGAAACTCGAATCTTGCAAAAACCTAATCTGACGAAATCTTTCGCCATAATTATCGGGCACTACAGAAAGGGGGGTAGAAATTGACCGAAAAGCAAGAAAGTGTATTTCATTCCAAAGTTTTTAACAAGACTTTTATGCTTCCTTTAATCTGCTCGCTTTACAGAGAAAGTATTCGGCGTAAAAGTTCCTTCTGGATCAGCGGACTGTCTGGCCTTCATAAGTCTCTCGTACTTGGGTCTGTCCTCGTAGTACGCGTTCCAGACCGAGTCCAGGTCGAACGAACCGTACGACCCCCAGAGAACCCGCCGGTCCTGTTTGCTGAACAGCCCATTAGGACCGATACCCTCCTCATCGTTAACGGCCTGCCAGGACTCAGCTGCAGCCTGCTTCTCTGGTTTGTGAAAATTATCGATAGTCATGCAGAGTGTTGTGTCGCGCCACTTATAAGTTAAGGTTAGTTGTGGGCTATCAATGAGATGTGAAACACAGAAACATGATAATCACTTACGCTGTATGAGGTGCCATTGCCTGCGTTTCGGGTGAACATAGAGTTTTTGCCTCCAAAGCACTGTAACTGGGCCGACAACCACTGCCCATTCCGATCCGGCTTGACAATCTCGTCTATCCGACCAACCACCCAGTCCACCCACCCGTCCTTGGCCAAGGTAGTTGAGTTAGTCACATAGGTGCGCTTGACATACGGGAGATCAAACTCGCGCGTATTGCGAAAGATCCAGCCGGCCGTCAGCTCCGACATAGGCTTGGTGTGCACGCCGCCGCTGAAGAGTGCATTGCCCTGAAGGCGCTCGAACCACGCCATATCGGGCTTGTCATCCTTGGACAACGGAACCCACTGTGCATACACAATTATAGAGCGCAGCCACCCTGGGAGCTTATCCTTGCCGAATATGTCTGGGTGCTCTCTTCGCATCTCATCATCGAGACCGCCCATCAGGCCGAAAACGTCGAATGACGAGCTCAGCACGCTGATGCACAGGTCGTAATTACGCGGAAAGTCAGGATCGTCGTTCATCGCGGCCAGTTGCTCAAGAAGCGTCTTTAGCTTGGCCGTATCATACAGGTGAATAGCGCGTAGACCCATGGAGCCCACATAGTCGTTATCTCGATGGACCTCGATCGTAAAATGCGTCAGCACGCCTAGATTGCCTGGGCTGCCGCCAAGCCAGGCGAAAAATAAGTCAGGTTCCGATGCTTTCGTAATCTCTCGCTCCGCGCCGGCGTAATCGATAATCTCGAGCGACAATACGTGATCACCAAGAAGCCCGAAGCTCCGGCCCAGCTGCCCATAACCGCCCGTCTGTACATGGCCGCCGACATGAACTTCGGTACACTGTCCGTGCGGCACGAATACCTTGTGCTGGCCCAGGAACTTGTTGAAGTCACCCAGACTGTGGCTAACGCTGGAGCGCACGAAGCTGCGGGCGTCTTTCTCGAAATAGACAAGGTCTTCGGGTGACTGAAAGGTACTGCGTAGGTCGAGCTGGATGTTTGAGATACCTGTGGATGAGGCGCCACTGTACTGATGGCCTCCAGTTCGAATAGCAATAGCCTTCTTGCTGGCCCTGGCGTATTCGATTACCTTCTTGATATCATCCTTGCACGTGGGCTGCACGATGAGACCTGGATTCATGTCATGGTCGACCCCGTGAGTAGATGTGGCATATTGGTACTGCCAGTCGTTGTAATCCTTAGAGGTGGGCAGAAACTGCTTTCCCGTGACTCCAAGAATGGTTGCCATGATTAAGGTAGTGCAGAATCGAGGCGGCGACTTGTTGAAAACAGACGTCTATTGAAGCTTAGTCTAGCTATCTGTAAGTTGGGCAGGGTCGTATACGCCCCCCTTTTTGTATTCAACTGGGCCCTGAGGGCCTGACTCACCTTGAGGATATACGAATTCGGTAATCCTCAAGGCGGCTGGATAGTGGCTGGTCTGGCCGAAGGAAGCGGCCGGAATGGCCGGAGGCGGCCTGAATAGAGCCTTACAACTAACACGACTACTACTGATAGAGCATTTTACACATACTAAACAACCCGTTCGCTAGGACTTTTAGGGATATATACTCAGTTTATCTATTGCTCATATGCTGATGTGAACAATCGCAATGGTGCTTATTCCAACCTCGTAAAATTGCCCAATAATATAAACGGCTATGCGCCACAAACGTCAATAAAACAAAGGGTTCAGCTTCATCAGGTCATGAGCGGTGAGCTAAACCAACAGCATAAACTTGACGCAACCACTCGTGATTGGTTATTCGGAAGTAAGCTTGTGTCGCTATCCAATAGTCATTATCAAATTAGTCACAAGAGGCGTTAGTCGCTGACATTGATTATCATTATGAGTAATAACAGGTCATCTTTCTTACAGAATCGCTCTGCACAGCCTCACTCGGCTTATAAAGGAATGAGTACACAGGTGTAATAAGCACTGCAGTAATCCGTAAATCCTGAAGTATCTTGTAGAGTTTTTGCAAAGAAGAGCAATCCTAGATACAAGCCTTAAAGAAGGAAATGTAAAGTTAACTATTAAATGCAAGTGTTTATTGCCTTTGAGGCTACTAGACTAATAGTGTAATATACCTTCTGATCAGATAAGGCGCCTTTTTTCCCCTAGTAATACAGCGTATAGCTTGCGAGTGCTAAGATTACAATTAGCGCTTGGCGGCATATTGCAATCGCTATCGCCAGCCGCTACTTCGGAGACTATAATGCTGTTTATAATAGATGGTTTCTCAAGCTTATGTAGGAGGGAGTATTGGACCTTTACTGCAATGATGAGCCTTAGTCTCAGTCCTAGCCTTAGCTATCATTTCAGCTGTTTGTTTAAGAGCTGAATAGTATCGACCCGTGGCGGGCCGAAGAATACTGGGGAAAACTTGTTGCTAGTAGCTAAGACTTAGGCCCGGATGCGTACATATATCAACTACCGTAGGTGCTAGCACCGCATCTCGAGCACGAGAAAAGGCGAGCGGCTGGTATAGGCTTGTCAATCGGCAAAGGGAAGACGGTTGCTATTGCTTCCAGTAAAGGGCAGGCACTACTCGATCGCCGGTAGCTAAATCAAGTTAGGAGTTTGTTAATAGCCGAACATACTGCCACGTTGCCATGACTGACAAGAGGTTTGATCCGACGTTCAGTGGTAGCGTTAATCTTCCCCGCATATTCGCCTGGCGAGAGGAGAGACTGCCTAGACTAGGGTCCCTACAAACCATAATCTTGATACAGGAGCACGCTATTACATGTACCGAGAATTCCTTTCGGCTAGATCTGGCATTAGGTGCTTGTATTGCCCTGATCAATCATTGGCTCGGACGGACAACCTCCGGTTCGGTGACCCGTGCGAGGAACTTTCCCAGACTTTCGAAAAACCAGCTGCAGAAAACAGCTAGATCTATCCCATGGAAACGACAGTATGTTGCATCGAGAAATTGTCTTGTGCCAGCAAGCAGCAAGGCTTTGCCTCGGATAAGATGTCGGGTAATTGCTAGGATAATTATGCTATCTCTGGAATTTCATTATCTTCATAAATATGCCAGAGACAGCTTTAATCTTCAGAGGGCCAAACATCTTGTCAAGCTAACTCTTTATTTGAATTAAGAGTTATCCTATCTTTGTGAAAGAGGGGGAAGAAAAAATGTCCCACTTTTGGCTCGCCCTTAGGGCCGTAATGGCCATGTTCAATGTTGCCGTCCTAGCTGCAACCACTTACATTGTCCCTGGAGCTGTATGGTACGATACGGATGGTAACAAGATCGATGCTCACGGTGGCATGATTACAGATCGGGACGGCACTTTCTATTGGACTGGCCATGCTGCTGAGAGTAAGTCGATATCTCTCTATAAAAGATTGGATGTTTCACTTACGCCTGGTGCACATAGCCGTAACCCCGTATATGTATTCGTCCAATGATCTCTTGAATTGGGATTTTGTCGGCAGTGTAGCACCGAGTGTCACAGGGCTTTGGCGCCCAAAATTTGCGAAGCCAAATGGCGACTACTGGGTAAGTCAGAAACACAATCACAACAGATGTAGCTGCTTAAACATATCTAAAATCTCACCTGTATTTATTTTTCCATAGATATATGGACAGCAGAATAAGGAGGCCACTGGTCTTCGCTCAACTTCTCTAACTAGTGGATATACCCTATATGAGCAGGGATATCTGCTTCCCGACGACCGGGCAGCCGGTGATACAGGGCTTTTCTTAGACCCTCCTACAGGTAGCTCCTGACTTCTCTCTGGAATGCACATATTCTCTAACATCTCGTAGATACATATTACTACCTTAGCTCCGCGGGCAGTAACAATCTGCAAGCTAACGAAATCTTATCGACTGGAGCCATTGGAGACAGAGTCACAGATCTTGGTAAGGTGCAATTGAGCTCGGTCCAGACGCTGCTGAGACACCCCCCCCCCTCGCCCCCGGCTCCCGCAGCGAAAAAGAAAAAGTTATCCAGGGAAGCTGATTCCAGAGCAGAAGGTGCTTATGAGGCGCCCGGCATGCTATACGTGGATGGCACATATTTTCTTGTTATGTCGTCCAAGACCGGCTGGACGGCTAATCCAAATCTGGTGTGGTCCTCAACATCAATTGCAGGTCCTTGGTCCGGCCCAACAGACCTTGCCCCGGACAGCGATAACACTTATGGCTCTCAGAATTCATTCGAGCTTACCATCTCCGGCAGCGAGACAACCACATATATCTACATGGGTGACATCTGGGACTCTACCGGTAGTGCAGCTTCAAACTACATGTGGCTACCTATGACACCTGATACAAGGTAATTAAGACCTATACTATTTGTATCTCCTTAGGTATTTCCTTATCAAAGGAGACTTCACTATATACTTTCTGATGAAAAAGAGGAAAGAAAGGTTGCTGACAGCTTGAGCACATCAGCGCTAGCACTTTGACCCTGGACTATTATTCCATGTGGACAATCGATACTAACACTGGAGTCGTGTCTACCCCCTCTACAAAAAAGCGATATGAAGCTGAGGATGCAGAGGTGTCGGGCGCTGCAGGTGAGTAAGCACCTTTCTCGATTATGCATAGTCTTATTAACGATGCGCAACCAAGCAGTGCGAAATTGTGAAATGTGTCTGAGCAAACGTCATGTCTATCAAAGTAAGTTCTCCAATAGCACCTCGAAGGGTTCAACGGCTGATTTCTGTTTCCTGTTTCAGTTAAGGAGCAAAATGAAGTGATATTCCGTAATGTCACTGGAACAGGCGAGAAGGAATGGGTCACTTTCCACTATACTGTCAACGACCACACCGGTACGTATTCTCTCCTGCTTTTCGTCGAGACAAGTATGCTAATAAGGCTGTTTATCCTTAAGCTGGCGACGCGTACATCGTTGTCAATGGTGAGAGCATGCCTACAAACATTTCCGAGCTAAACATGAGGGCGGGCTATTACAACGCTGTCCCTGTTTCAATAAAACTGGACATAGGCGATACCAATATCATTAGATTTGGCTCTATGGGTTTATCAGACTTCGAGGCGACTCTGGACGCAATTGAATTCCATAATTAGTTTATTGTCTATAACAGAGTTTGGGCTAATATGCTAACTTCTGAGAAATCTTTTCAAATACATATTATCTTTGCTGAACAAGTTTATAGTATGCTTTATGCGAAAGTTATGTTCTTCGGAGCTGCAATAAAAATCTAAACTTGTTCATTTTTAATAATTTTTCTCACTTTTCTAAGCATAATCCCTGGCCATTATTCTTGGCTGATTTGGCTCAAATCGCTTAGCGCCGCCCATACAAACCGGCGGGGGTGGCCTATGCTTTCTAGCTATATCATTTCGGCCCAAGCCGAGCTTCTAACTAGCTGGAATTTTCTCAGAGTAGGTTTTATATCCCAGGGTTTCGCATCAGGGTTTCATATTAGGGTTTGCAATAAGGATATGCGAGAGGAGGAAAAGAAAAGAGATTCTTTTTTATCAGAAATATCTTCTTTTTCTTAGCAGCTAGGATAAATTCGAAGATAAGATAGATGAAATCGCTATATTGAATAAAAAGTATTAGATATTAATCTGCTATCTATATAATAGTATTATTTATCTAAGAAATAATATTAAAAGCTATTTCTGCTTTTATAAGATTGAAAAGCTATTACTATAGAATATTCTCAATTATTATAGCTTAATGCAGCTATAGGATCTGCTAATTGCTAATATATTAGCTAATAGATTATGTAATAAGCACTGCAGTAATCCTGAGATTCCTAAGTACTGATTGAGTTTATGCTAACAAGAGCGATATTAAAGTATAAATCCTTGAATATAGAAATATATAAGTTCTGATAAGAGTGCAAGTGTTTACTGCCTTTGGAGCTATTTAAGTGTATAACAAATGAATACTTAGATTGATGATTAAAGAGCTATATATAATAATCTATCTAATAGTAATAAATATATCCTTATATATCTAGCTCTTTAATCCTAATTATTTGTAATTATATTTATAGTTCTTATAATTAATTCCAGAATATATTAACTATAGATATAGTTAATATATTAGCGCTATTAACCCTAATCCTAGATTATATATCCTTATTTTGCTTTCTATAGCTAAGTATTAAACCTGCTATGCTATAAGATCTATTCTAAGTATTTTTAGTGCTATACTACTTCCTATAATCTGCATATTAGATAAATTATAATATTATCTCTTTTCTATCAATTATTATCCTTAATAATTTTCTATAAATATCCTAGCAAATTATTCATATATATAATTATATTTTCCTAATTTATTATATTGCTTAATATCAACAAATCCTATATTCGAAAACCTCTTTTTTCTTCTCTAATCCCTAAAAATACTCAGAATTATGATTTTCTTATTGCTTATATTTTAGAGAATTTTGTTAAGATATCTATATATTTTTATTGCAAAAGCTAGGATCTCGAAAACTGCAAAGCTTCTCTATCTGAATTTTCTCACTATATCAAATATATCTGCCTAGGTTATTCCAAATATGATATAATAGGTTCTTCTTCTAAGGAGCTTCGCAATATCGCCTCTCAATACTAGAGATTAGAGGATAAGATCAAACGAAAAGAGATTAAGCTCCTTTATCTTTATTAGCAGAAGCAGATATAGTTGGATAAAATGAAGTGCGCTTTGCGCTATAAGATCATTTATATAGAGAAATTGGAGTATATTGAGGCTAAAGAGGCTGAGAAGGAGTATTATTATGCTGCAGAGAAGCAATAGCTGATTAAGGTTTTGGTTTCTAAGGGTTTTCTTCTTAAGGAGATTTCTAGTTGGAGTTTAGAATTTAGTTTAATTAAATGATCTGATTTTCTGATTACTAGGATTAAAAGGCTTAGTATTAGATTATTTTCTATAGATTATTCTAATCTAAGGAGATCTGCTTAGGTAATATTTTCCTAATATTCTTTAATTGAATTATTGCTAATATTAGCTAATTTTTCTTATAAGTTTTCGCTATAATTATAGTTTTTCTATTTTATAAGATATTAATATTCTCTTTCTTATTTTTATATAT
>JACWRQ010000604.1:5132-18710 GCA_014849955.1 Cryphonectria carpinicola | reverse complement strand
CTCTCTCTCTCTCTCTCTCTCTCTCTCTCTCTCTCTCTCTCTCTCTCTCTCTCTCTCTCTCTCTCTCGCCCCCACAAGTCTCACTGAAAAATAAGCACGTCAGGCACGCGAACCAGACGTCATGGAAGACACCAATGTTTCTGGAACACAGAGCCGCGCGAGGTGAGGAAATTCCTGTCTCACTACCACAAGTAATGGTTCTTCTCCCTCGACTCGTTCCCCAAACGGGCAATCGATCAGCACTTGATATAATTGCCCAACCCGTCTTTTCTTCCTCACCCTACGCGGCTTGTTTTTCTTCTGGTTGGTACATAATCAACAAAACAAGAAGAAGAGGAGGGAGGGAAAAAAAAAAAAAAAAATCAAAATGTCCTCTCCTGCCTCCTCAGCCACCACAGTATTCCCCCTATTTCCCCAGGCCAGTCCTCGCCTCAACGGAGACGATGGTGCTCGGAAGCTCTCCTCTTCCTCCTCCCTGCGCACCCCAGGCCGTGATAGCAGCGTCACACGCAACAGGCGGCGCTCCCTTGGCCACGTCGCCCTGCTGGACATCCAGTCCCAGGTCCAGACGTCCCACCACGCCAGCCTGCGCGCCCACTCGCGCTCCAGCTCTATGTCGTCCACCCTTGCTGACACCCTGCCCACGCTCAGCCCCTTCGCGGAGTCGCGGTTTGACGCCTACAGCCCGGACAAGCCCTACCTCCCGGGCCAGCCCAAGTCGCTCTCCGGCATCGCGCTGCGAGCCTTCTGCCTGGGCATCGCCCTGACCGCCGGCCTGATCGGCACTGCCACCGTGCTCGCACTCACAGACAGCCCGCTCTGGCGCCTCCCCTTCTTCCTGGCCGCGCTGTCCGCCTTCCACTTTCTCGAGTTCTGGACCACAGCCGCCTACAACACCCGCGAGGCCGACGTCTCTTCTTTTCTGCTGACCGCCAACTGGCCTGCCTACGCCATCGCCCACGCCGCCGCCTCGGTTGAGTGCCTCCTCACCGGCGTGTTTTTCCCCCACCGCCACTGGGCGCCCGCCCCGCTCGGCGCCGTGGGCCTGGTCTTCGGTCTGGCCTGCGTCCTCGTCGGGCAGACCGTGCGCTCCGCCGCCATGGTCCAGGCTGGCCCCAGCTTCAACCACATCGTCCAGCACACCCAGCGCCGCGAGCACACCCTCGTCACCACGGGCATCTACGGGACTCTACGCCACCCGAGCTATTTTGGCTTCTTCTGGTGGGGGCTGGGCACCCAGCTGGTCATGGGGAACGTGGTGTGCTTTGTCGCCTACGCCGCGGTGCTGGGCAAGTTCTTCTCGGCCAGGATCAAAGTCGAGGAGGGGTTCCTGGTCAAGTTCTTTGGGGAGGAATATGTGAGCTACAGGCGGAGGGTGGGAACCAAGATTCCATTTGTGCCTTGAGAGGGCCGTGTCTGTCTGTCTGTCTGTCTGTTCGTATGTATGTATGCATGTAACGACAAAATCACGAGCACGGGTGGAGGAGGACTGCTAAGGGCACCGGTGCAGGGTTGAGAAGAGGGGTTTGAGGGGAAATATAGACATCACGTTGAACATACATGAGGGTGGATCCGCTTTTTGGACACTGCTGATATATGAGCTGGGGTTGAGATGCTGTGTGTATAGTTGACAAAGCAACACTGTACAAGCGACCAGATCACAACACCTAAAAAAGACAGAGAGATGGAACAGGGAGAGAGTCTTGGCACCATAGCAATTTAGAACCCAAGCTGTACAGTTCGAGCAAAAAAGCCTTCAATATCTGACAGATGAGCAACAATCCAACGCTCGATTTGAGATCCTCAACCAAGGATCCAGCGACGGTGCCAGAAACTGTCCCACTCGCGGCCCCATCCCTCCCCAACTTCCAACCCATGCTCACATCAATACTATCGTGGAGGCATCGGGAAGTTAGAGCTATTTCCTTGTGATGAGTTCCACTTCTCGCTGATGCTGCCGAATTTGATCTGCCAGGCATAAAAGTAACACAGCGCAGCAAACGGCTGACCAAACGTCGTGAACGTGACCCAGAAGATACAGTTGCCGATCATCTTCTTGGTCGGGGAGTCAGCTTTTTCGAAACGCTTGGTGAAGGCGATGAGGGGCAGCTGGATGAGCATGCCTATGAAAGCGACGCCTGGGAGAGCAAAAGCATTAGTAAAATTGCTGTCTGGAGGTGGGATTGGGGAAAGGAGGGGGGGGGGGGAGAACGCAATGTTGAAGTAGTTGTCAGTCAGTCAGACAGATAGACTCACCAATGAGATTATGTGTGGGAATCCCCACAGCCAGCTCGTGAAGGAGTGCCGATAATGAAAATACCATGAAGGCTGCAAATTGAAATGAGTATCCGCGCTCCATCAGTGGTGAAAAGACGTGGCGCCGGAAGTAATTCGAGACAGGCTTGTTCCATGTGCGCCAATACGTCCCGAGGCTGTCACTGTTCCACCCTTTTTTTTTTTGTTTTTTTGCCAAAGAAAAGCGCACGCAGTCAGTCAGTCAGTCACTCAGTCAGTCGGCACCAACATGGTTCGCACCGGGTCATAGCCAATAGACTTACAGTCATCATAGAAAGACCGATCGGCAAACTTCATAACCTCTGCCAAGGCATTCAGGAAGGACTGAAACAGCGCAAAGAACCCTGCGAGCCAGATGACTAGCGAGATGGTCGACAGCTTCAGCACCCTCTCCACCATGGCGGCGACATCCCACTCCCTCCAGGCGCGCAGCGAGTTCTGCAGGGTCGGCGCCGCGTACTGGGCGCTGAGCAGCCACATGACCACGCACAGGCCGACGACCTCGAGCAGCCTCTTGGCGACAAACACCCAGCGGACCTTGTCCGTCCGGGGGTACACGGGCTGGTAGATGAGGGTGGGCGCCCACCAAAAGTAACACAGGTTCCCAAAGGTGACGTTCTCGGGGTACGGGCACGAACGGTACAGGTCGGGGATGGCCTCGGACTCGCCGGTCCGGGGGTGCAGGTAGGCATGGCGCAGGTCGCGGTTGGTGAGGGCGTAGCTGGCCGTCTTGAGCCAGACGATGATGGCGTGCATCTCGACAATCGTGCCGATGAGTGGGTGGTTGACGTAGTAGTAGACGGCCCAGGACGTAATGACCAGCCCGAGCGAGATGTTGCCGGCGTGCAGCGCGGCAATGATGTACCAGGTCATGCGGAAGCGGGCCTGCTGGTCCTCGGTGGGCGACGTGCTGCCATCTTCCTCCTCCTCCTCCTCCTCTTCTTCCTCATCCTCCTTACTTTTGGCATTACCGCCCCGCCGACCCTCCTGTAGTTCCTTTCCAGCATCGCCACGCCTGCGCCTGTTATACATGCGCAGCCGCTGGGTCCGTGCCTCGAACCCGGCAAAGAGCTCGATGAGGTATGCGATCAGGAGGCAGCATGGCACGAGGGTGTACAGAACGATGCCAACCTGGAGGTCCTGCTTCCTGAAATCGTGGCACCGGACGCAGATGAGCACACCATACTTTTGGATGTTCTCAATCAGCAGGCGCAGGTTCCCTGCGATGAGCACGATGAGCCCCAAGTTCCTGAACCCGAGGAAGCTAGGCGTAGCTGCGGCGTCGTGGCTTAAGGTGGAGGGTCTCGAGGCCAGGTGCACCGCGGCTATGTGGCGGTATTTCCTGCTGGTGAGGGCCTTCTTCAGCGCCTTGGTGTCCTGAGGCCCGTCAATCAGCTTGTCCTGGTGGTGAGACTGCTGGTCGGGAGGGCCACGCCGAAAAACATCGCTGGGAGTGGTGGTCTGGACGCCTGTTGACGAGGCTGCTCGGTCCATGATCTTCCGCCGTGAGCTCAATTGGCTCTGCGGGGGGGCGTGGACCAGCCTCTCTCCTGATGACAAAAATGCAGTGATTGTCTGGAGAATGGAACTTGAGGTTGTCGAGCCGGAATGAAGCCGCACGTATTGAACAGTATGAAGAAGATGCCACTGAGAGAGGCGTGAGTTGAATGCCCTTTTTTTTTATCACCTGTTGACGCAATGTTGAAATTGACGGTCCGGACTAGATTGGAATTTTAAGGTTCGCTTCGCTTGCCCTAGAGAGTTTGCGGGGCCAGCAGTCCCTTGACCAACCCACTCTCAATGCACAAAAAATGCCAAGTCACACCTTACGACAAGAGAGACAGCATTGGTATGGAGACTTTGTTGTAAGGTGGAGGAGCATCCATCTTTTGGGAATGTGGAGGGAGAGAGAGAGAGAGAGAGAGAGAGAGAGAGAGAGAGAGAGAGGCCCTTTGGCTGGGGATTTTTTATTTTATGTTCCTAGCGGGATGATCCGGAATGCAAGGCATTAGAGCCATGATCGTAGACCTAGCCAAGTGGTCATGTCCTTTTGCTTTTGGAGGCGGCTACTAGGGATGCAGTTACCGCTGCTGCTGCTGCTGCTGCTACTGTCGAGTCTCAATACTTTGACTGTATAAGGTGTAGCTCATGCAGTTATATTTCCAGGACTGCAGGATGCCCAGAGGAGGTTGTGGATGCTCTCTGCCTGCTGCAATGCACCCGGTTAGAAATTCATTTGAGGGACCAGGGGATCGGGAATAATCGGCAGGCTGAATATGCCTAATGTATCATGCATAGCTGCCTCTTTTTGAAATTGGGAATCCCAGAGGGCAAAAGTGGCCTTGTAAAAGTGATGGCAACACAGAAAGTCTTGTAAAGGCTGAAGGAATCGAGAGAAAAAAAAGATGATGGTGGCTCCCTGGTGAAGCAGGCCTCTTCAAGTAGGGAAGGAAAGCAGTACCAGGCACGACAGGGTGCCAGGGTACAATATGGCGGCAGGCTGGAGACTAACCAGTACCACAGTTTGATTGGTTGAATCTGTTTTTTAGTGGGACTTGCTGCCCCTACCCTGGGCTGCCTGGGTTCAGGAACCAACTGAGTAACCTAAACCTCCTTGGAACAATGCACATCAGCTTCCTTTCAGCAACTTCTTCGACGCCCAAGCTCACCTCCCAACCTCTGGTCTGCTTTTGACACCTGATGCCTTAACAACACAGCTAGCTGCCTTTTGCCATCTCATACATCATCCATCAGCTCTTGTCTTCTTTGTATTGGCCTCATTCTCTGGTGGTGTGTTTGTTCGCTTCTTCATGAGCTCCACTTAGCAAACATGTCCTACATCCCCAGGCGGGATTTCGACAAGGGTGGTAGAGGAGGAGGAGGAGGAGGAGGAGGAGGAGGAGGAGGAGAGGATGGAGGCTATGATGGCTTTGCAAAGGCCAAGGGTAGACGTATGTACATCTTGACTCCTATTCTTTTTTCCCCTTCTGACACTTGGAAAAACAATGCAGGCCCTGTCACAGACTATGGAGCAACCATCACTCACTGGATGCGCCATCGGAATACCAAGTACAGAGGGTCCTATACAGGTGAACTCGAACGGCCAAGCCCCAGCTACCTCATTGATGTGAGTTATATACGAAACCCCCAGATTGCTTCCATGTTCTTCCCCCACTTACAGTGCTTGCAGATGATTCCCCCTGCTGCAAGAACCACCAATGCAGCGGACTCCATACCGGGTCGCTGGGTGCATCAGTCTCTCAACAAGGTCAAACACCCCGTCAATGTGGTTCGATGGACTCCCGAAGGCCGCCGTCTCCTGACAGCCTCGAGCAGTGGAGAATTTACCCTTTGGAACGGGACTGCTTTCAATTTCGAGACCATCATGCAGGCGCATGATTCCGCCATTCGAGCCCTCGAGTATTCCCACTCCGACGACTGGTTGATCTCTGCAGACCACGACGGTATCATCAAGTACTGGCAGCCCAACTTTAACAACGTTGAGAGCATACGTGGCCATCACGACCCTATCCGAGACCTTGCCATCTCGCCCACCGATCTCAAGTTCGTCACGGCTTCCGACGACTCCACCCTCAAGGTGTTTGATTTTGCTGGCGGGGTGGCAGAGATGACTCTGTCAGGTCACGGCTGGGATGCCAAGACCTGCGACTGGCATCCTACCAAGGGGCTCATCGCCTCAGGGTCCAAGGACCATCTGATCAAGCTCTGGGATCCCCGCTCGGGCCGCTGCCTCACAACACTACACGGGCACAAGAACACCGTCACCAAGGTCATGTTTGAGAGGGTCAACGGCATGTGTCTGGCTACGGGGGGTCGCGATAACACCGCCCGGATCTTCGACCTGCGAATGATGCGAGACATCTGCCTGATCCGAGGACACGAGAAGGATGTCACCACCTTCACCTGGCACCCCATCCACGCCAATCTCCTCAGTACGGGAGGTGGTGATGGTGCTCTTCATCACTACCTCCTAGACGAGCCAAATGCCCCCGAAGGTCAGGCGGCGGCAAAGGCCGTCTACGACAATCCTGACCCCGAGTCAGCCCCGCTTCAGACAATCTATCCGGCACATAGGCTTCCATTCGCCCATGACATGGCCATCTGGTCGCTGGACTGGCATCCTCTTGGCCATATCCTCGCCTCTGGGTCCAATGACCGCCTCACCCGGTTTTGGACCCGTGCAAGACCCGGTGATACGTCTTACCTCAAGGACCAGTACCATATTGGTGAGGCAGCGGCTATGGCAAATAATACCTTTGTTGGGTCCAAGAACCGCAGACAGAGGCAGGAGGAAGAGGCCCAGGAGGCCGAGGATGAGATGGACGGTCTCGAGGATCAGAAGATGCCTATGAAGTCAGCTTCCGCCTTCCCTGGTATTCCAGGCCTGCCCTTACCAGGAAGCGGTGGTGTACCGCCTCCAGCTATTCCAGGAGTTGGTCTGGCCTCGGGGTCCGCGCCGATGCCGCCAAACCTCCCTTTCCCGATTCCTCCTCCAGGCTTGAATGGACAGATCCCGCCTCCACCCATCCCGGGATTCGACCTGAGCAATCCACCCGACATGGCCAAGATCGCAGAGATGATGCAAAGAGCCGGCATACCAATTCCTCCACCCCCTGGGAATGGAATCGCTCCCCCACCACCCGGTCTCCTCCCGCCTGGTCTCCTTCCCCCTCCACCGAACGGGCAGCTTCCTGCCGGTTTTGTGCCTCCGCCAATACCAATCCCCGGAATGGACTCTGGGGCGCATATGGGCGGTGATGCAGGTAGTAACGCAGCGCGGAGACGAGCGCCGTTGCCGAGCCAAGAAGAGAGCCTGAAGATGGAGCAGCGGAAGGGCCATTACACCCGTGCTCACTAAGAGGTGGCACGCAGAGGCGGGGCTGGATCCTTGACGACGATTCATCAGGCGCCGTACGAAAGAGAACAATCGATGAAGAGCGAGAGAGCTATATCACAGAAGGTCTGAGGGAGTCGGGATGAAGCCCGATGAGTACTAACCGTCTGATAGCTCTGGGGCACAAACTCCTTGGTTCAATAACATCGCAATCAGGTCGGCGATTGTCCGCATAATAACGAAGGCGTAGGTACAAATGGAACCGAGGGGCCGAGACGTGCTCCAGCTTCGCATCCTGCTGCGCCTTGAACCCAGGACTCGATGGGAGGAGCCTACTGCTCAAGCCTCGAAAGGCTTGGCGCTTCATGTTGTGCAAATAGTCGACAGACGGAGACCTCACACGCATAGGGCTCCGATGGGGTTTGGACCGATCCATTGAAGGCTCTCTAGCACACCACTGAAAGAGCTTTGGAAGCAACCGTGTGAGAAACCCTATCGAGAGACACGTCAAAAAAAACACCCCCATCGTGGCTGACACGTGGAGCTCACAGGATGCAAGTCCTTTTTGGGTAGGAGGACTGTTGGGTTGACAACTGGGCTTTCAAGCACTCTGGCGATATGGGGGATCCCATTGGCTGCCGAGAGCATACTCCTGTTGTGCTGCATCTAATGGTGGTTCATGATCTTGGAGCCGTTTCTTAGCAATACTTAAATTTATTTTTGTATGGTGGAAGGGTTGAACAATGCACGAGATGGAGGAGGTTCGTGTCAATCACCACAGGCGCATTTGGGGTACATACATAGCATGGTCGATTTTTTTTCCGGAAAGGATTCTTCAAGGCTACATTAAGTACATATGTAGCCATCATATGCCCAAGTGTCTACTTTGGCCTAACCGTGCGGCAGAACAGTGGCCCTTTCTGTGATAAACGCAAACTCAGCATTCCCCCAAGGTCGCTCGGCGACCAGATCTCTCCCGTGATATTTCCAGTAGACACAAAGGGTCACAGAGCATCCATCTGTAGCGTATTAAGGTCTTGTATGTATAAGTAATCTTGACTGTTGGGTAAGTATGTTTTGGTCTATCTGGTGCCATGCTGAATGCCAAGTCAAATCAACTCAAAGAATGCACACACGCTGCGCCCCGTACCATGGTTTTTTTTTTCTTCTTCTTCTTTGGGTGCTCACTTATCCGTTCCTGCCCTTCTCCCAGAGATGCTATGATGATATGCTGCAAAGCTTCAGTCCGCCTCACCTTCCCTTCGCATCTTTTTTTGTGGTATATTTTTTCCCCGATATAATGATACCGCAAGATACATTGAGGAGTGAATAGAGGTGCTCCTCCAGTCCAAAAAGGAAACGCAATTCGTTATGCCAAGTGGTATTTGTGTGTGTGTGTGTGTGTTTTCGTATTTGTGGAAGTAAGCAGCACGGATCCCAAAACTCGGTGATATGTCCCGCTCCCTTTTGCACATATTCTATGACTCCACACACCCGCCGCTGCCATCATCCTTCTCTTATCACCTTCATACTTCACCTCTGTGGGGCGGGTAGTGGCTTCGCGGGATCCTTTCCAAAGGCCTTCTGCCGCTCGGCATACTCCTTGATCACCAGCGCGCACGTGTGGTCGGCACACAGCCTCCGCCTCCTCGCAGCAGGCAGCTTCTCTGCAAACTCCAGGCCGCTGGCGCGCTCGACGGCCTCGAGGGGCACCTCGAAGTCGGTGATAGGCTTGTTGTTAGGGATGACGGTGTTGGGCAGCACGAAGGCGCCCAGGGCGACATTACCGCCGACCCTCCCGTCCTCGGCGAAGATGACCTTGTAGAAGTGTGTGGGTACGGCGACGCTCGGCGGGTTGCCGATCATCTCGTACTTTGTGTACCACTTGCCGTCGGCCGGGTCGCGCTTGGGCAGGTAGAGGGGGCCGGTAACGATGCGCACGCTCGGGTAGCGGTCGGTCAGGCGGCGGCAGAAATCCTCAAAGTGGGCCCAGTAGTCTCTGTTGAAGCCGTCGCCGACCTGGGGGCACATGTTGGACAGGTAGAAGGTGTCGTCCATGGCCTGCTGGCTCCACTTGCAGTCGGCGGCGGGCACCTGATGGCCCCTGTCATAGCCTGACCGGAAGTAGTCCTTGAGCTTGGCGCGGAACTTGTCGGGCACGGAGGTGTCTTCGGCGAAGACGCTGTGCTTGCGGTCGCCCTCGCGCTGGGCGAGGGAGGCAGGGGTGATGTGCTCGACGACCCAGTGGGGATTGCGCAGGCGCCGGTCGTACGAGGAGACAAGGGCGGCGCGGGTGGCCAGGTCGGAGACGGGGCCGGGGAAGCCGTATTCAAAAAGCCCAGCAGGGTCGACGGGTGCTGTGAGGGCCGCTGCCTGCGCAGCTGTAGTAGGCTGCGGTACAAAGACCTGGGAGGCTGGGACGGGGAGGGTAGGGGGAGGAGGAGGAGGCGAGGTACGGGTTCCTGATCGTACGGTGGTAGTGGTCGTCGTTATGGTCTGGGGCGGTACTTCTTTCTTGTCTGATCGCATCATGGCTGCAGTAACGGCGGCGCCTGTACCAGCGCTCACAGCTGCGATTATGGCAAAAGTGGCTTTCGACATCTTGGGCAGGCGTAGAGGGGGGGAAGAAAGAAGAAAGCCTGCGTCAGACTAAAGCCTTTTTATACAGCCACCAGAATAAGAAGAAGAAGAAAACACAGGGTGAGAAGGTGAAGAATGACGATGTCAGGCGAGGAGCCGAGGTGAGCAAATGGCCCTGTCCACGCGGCTGGCAGCCTGGGAGAGACAGCCTCGTGAGTTCTCGTGTGTTTGGGGCCTCGTATCGCCCTGTCTCGAGCGGATCGAGGAGTTTATGTTGAAGAATCGAGGCTGGGAAAATTTTAGACGGCGACGAGAAAAAGATGTCTGCTGGCAGGCAGGGTCCCGGGTCGTCAAGGTTCTGGGCGTGGGGGGGGAGAAGGGGGGGGGGGATCTTGCAAGGGTGAGCTCTGCCGAATGGTCACTACCCTGTTTGGTTAGCACGTGCAGCTTCGGTGGGTGGCCAGCTGGACACAATGCAACTGTGCTAGTACATACTTACATAGTACCCCTGTGCCTAACTAAGTACTTCTACAGTACATTTCCGCCCATTTTTCGCCTCACTGGACCCCTCCACAGAACCTTGGACGAGGTCATTGGCACAGACCTGTTGACCCCCGAGTCTTGTTGTACATACATATACTATGGCAAGTGGGAAGCAGGCCAAAAAGGCCTTGTCTCAGCAGTTATTTCAGCTCTTGTCCTTGCGTGGGACCTATGATGAAAAAATATTGGTGACTGGTTTTTTCACGTCAGTCAGGCTGGGTTTCAGCAAAAGAGTCGGGGTCATGATTGTCTCCTGTGCTGGCATGGCAGGCAGGCATGGCGATTCTTTTTTTAAGGCTGAGGACCTTGATGGTTGTTGACCAGGGGGGCGGGGGCCAACTGAGTAAAGGGGCCACTACCATTTGTCAGTGGCTTGCTCCCGCCCACAGAAGCTTGGAGCGTCACCATCAACGCCCCGGGATGGTACACCAGCAGGGGCGTCACCCCCTCCAGAAAAGGGCTTAAGACCACCCGTCCAACCGGGGGCATGTCTGAGCAACAAGTATGACATCGATGTTTTATAGCTGGCTGGCTGAACAATAGACCTTGAGACGCATCTTCTTGGACCATAACAACAAACCACCACCTCTTCAACCCTGCAGCACTTCTCCTTGTCTACCTCTTCTCCCTACAGCCTCACAGAGATTCCTGAACAACAACACCTTTGTACCCTCTTCAAGGCATTGTGGGCTCACATTGTCAATCAACCAGGCCTTCAATCTCCACGGAAAGAAGGAGGACGAGGACATCCAGCCTTACAAGAAGAGTAAGGCTCGGCAGCGGACACCAACCGAAATATCCTACTAGCGGCACCACCACCACCACCACCACCACTACTACTACTACTACTACAGTACCCTCCTTTTTAGAACTTGGAACCGCAATTTTGACTTGTCACTCCATTGTCCATTGCCAACATACAGCCTCACCTCGACTCTCTCACTCTCTATCTCTTCTTCTCTTCTTCCTTGCATGATTCATACTCTGCTTGATCCGCTACTGCAGGCACCAGATCTAATCACACCATCAGGAGAGGGCCACAGGGCTGAGTGCCATCCACCATGGAGGAGGCGGCAGGTGTGAGCAATGACACTCGTGGGTGGATCATGTGCATCGTGAGCGGCTTAGGTGGGTGACTGACCTCTCTCTCTCTCTCTCTCTCTCTCTCTCCGTGTCTTTCAACGCTCCAGCCCTGACACGCGAGGCTGGGATTCTGCCTCGTGGGCTGCCAACACCGTATCCTTGCACCGTATCCTTGTGGTGTACACTTAGTGGCTGACTTCTTCTGTTCTCCTATAGCCTGCATCATCGGCGCATGTGTGATTTGTGTCGATTTATTGATCCGCCACATACCAGGAAGGGAGGCTTTCAGCATACAAGACAATAATCCCTTCCTGGCATGCTCGCTGAGCTTGAGCTTCGGCGTCATGGTGAGTTTGGCTGCGTCTCCAGTTGTTGACTGACCCAATATTGACACCACGCGCAGATTTTCTCGGCCCTGTTTAGTATGTTGCCCGAGTCGAAGGATTATCTCAAGAGGGATGATTGGTCCGAGTCCAATGCCGGTCTGATCATGATGGCCTGTTTCGTTGCTGGATTCGTCGGCATTCAGGCCATCTCAAGACTGCTGCACCAGATCATGCCCTCCCACGTCGTCGATTGTGACCACTCCCATGCCCACGACGACCCTGACGAGGAGGACCATAAACATTCTCATGCTGACGGTCGTCAACATTCGCGGGTCGGTAGGCCTAAACTGCGGATGCCTTCCGACGGCAGGCGGGTCTCAACCGTCGCCCAGGTGCACTCGAACGGTCACACGCATCATGGGGCTTCTACGGAAGCCACACCACTTCTCTGGTCTCAACCCAACGGCCGGTCACCTGCTGAGCCTCGTCCGAGCGCAGTATCGGCTGCTGCGAGTGACAACCTACACGCTCCTGCCCTGGGACTCGGCCGCCGCCCATCGATGATGGAGATGCGCAAGAGGGTCATGTCTTTCGTCAAAGACACAAAGCCCACCTGCGACGAAGGCGGCCCTTGTTTTGGCTACAGTGACCCCTGCGGCCAGGAATGCTTCAAGCACCTCAGCTCGCGGTCTTCCATGGCGCGGCGGGGTTCCTTTGGCGTGTCGCAGACGCGGACTTCGCCCTTCCCGCCCACGGCACCGCTTTTTGCAGCAGTTCCGGAAGCTGACAGCGAAGGCGATTCCGGTACACGATCGCCGCTGAGTCCTGCCCTCAGCCATACCAGGACCAATGATGTGCATTCGCCACATGCACATGGGCACCATGAGCACGAGCACGAGCTCGAGCATGCGCATGAGCATGAGCACAGCCACGAGCACGCATCCGAGGAGTCTGCGCGCGATCAGATGTCTCTGGATCTTGAGGCCCAGGACGCTGCCCACCACCATCATGTCCCGACCAACGCCTTCCTGTCCATCGGTCTGCAGATTGTCATCGCCATCGCGCTGCACAAGTTCCCAGAGGGCTTCATCACGTATGCCACCAACCACGCCAACCCCCAGCTGGGCTTCAATGTGTTCATGGCACTCTTCGTCCACAACATCGCCGAGGGCTTCTCGATGGCGCTGCCCTTGTACATGGCGCTGGGCTCTCGCTTCAAGGCGATCGCCTGGTCGAGTCTGCTTGGTGGGTTCAGCCAGCCGATGGGTGCGGCTATCGCATGGCTGGTATTCAAGCTGGTTGGCAACCATCCAGACCACCCGACGGGTATGGGTACCATTGGGATCGACAATACCGCGTATGCGGTGCTGTTTGCTGCCACAGCGGGCATCATGACCAGCGTCGCCCTGCAACTATTTGTGGAGAGCCTGAGCCTCAATCACAACCGAAATCTGAGTATCGCCTTTGCGTTCTTGGGCATGGTGTTATTAGGGGTAAGCAATGCCGTCGCGGGGCATTCGCATTGATTTGATTCCTACTTTGATAATTGTATGGCCCGCATGGTATGGTATGGTATGGCATGGTATGGTATGGCATGGTATGGTATGGCATGGTATGGCATGGCACGGCATTGCATGGCACGGAGTATCTCAGGTAATGAATTGCATGGGAAGTGTGTGTTTAAGTGGCATTCATCAAGACATGGGTTGGGCGACTTCTGTATTTTTTTTTATTATGAGATTGGTCTTTTATGGTTGGCTGGCTGGCTCGGATCTCTTTTGTCCTTGGGCGTATCGCTGGACCAGACCCACCCTTTATCACTACTACTACATGGCGGCTTGGAACATTAGGCAAATATTGTTTCTGGCTATTGGTGCAACAAAAAAAAAAAAAAAA
>JACWRQ010000603.1:5415-18790 GCA_014849955.1 Cryphonectria carpinicola | reverse complement strand
CCAGGGGCGGTGCGGTGTCTATGTCTTGGCGTGTCGTGAACACTGTGGTTTGTTGGGGGGGGGGGGGGGGGGTGGTTTGTCTTTTTTTTTTTCCCGCATAAACTACAGAATCTGGTGAACAACAAGTATTACAAAAGAGGGGTAGGAAATTTTATTCAAAGCCCAGATGACACATGATAGCCCTTGTTTTAAGGCCAGTCAGGTGCTGGTGTGGTTCCTGGTCAGTTAAGGTTTTTGCTTCTGTCATGGTCGTGCAAAACAAGTTTGGGCTGTCGACCGTCCCGCCTCGTCATCGCCAGACGTGGTGGTGGATCTTCAGGCGGTCCTCCAAGTTTGATGGCGCCAGCCCATCCGTCGTACTATAGTGGTATAGGGGGTCGGTCAGTCGCCTATGCACACCGCAGACCTTTTCAGGGACCTGACCTGTTCCTGCCTTGACCTGTGCCTTGGCGACCCGACCCCTCCTTCCCAACCCCCCAGCCAAGGGCTTCGTACTATAACATAAAAAACCCACCCAGGACAGCTTCTCTCCCGCCATCGTCAGCTCCTCACAAACGTTCCCACAATATCTGTCAGGTCCCACTCCTGCTTGCTATCCCCCAGTCAGGTTCAGCCAGCCAGCCAGCCAGCCAGCCATCCAGCCAGCCATCCGTACTACACTTCGTACTGCATGTTGCTGCTGCGCCTTGGAAACCTCGCATGCAGCTGCAAGATCTAGCCCTTCTGCAGCCCAGTGCCACCGGCAATACAGTACTACCCTCTTTGTATTACGAAAAGGCTACTGCATTTTTCTTTTTCTTCTTCTTCTTCTTCTTCTTCTTCCTCTTCTCCTTATTATCTCGACAGGAAGCTCCTGGGATCCTCCGAGACTGTATATTTACACACTTGGGTCCAAGCGCCACAGACAAACCGACTTTTATTTACTTCTTCTACGAGCTGCATCACAAGTCGCCACCGGCAACAACAGATAGCGCTCACTTTTCGTCGGCGGTTTTCCGCGTTCACTTTTTCAACCCGAACAAACGTCCAGACCAAACGTCCAACCCCAGGCAGGAGAGGACGCTCCCGCCGTGTCTCGTGTGTGCGCGTGGCTCGCGACCGACTGAAGTGGATCAAGGGCCTAGAACAAGGGGCGACCTGTTGAGGTAGGTGTGATCAAGAAGACGAGTTTCTGTTATTCGTTGCACCCGGGTTCCGACTCCTCCTGTCCCATCACCGGCCACCCGTGAGATCCCGTCGCTCGTGACCGGTTTTGTTTTTCTTCCAACCCCCCCCGCCCTCCCTTCAGATAACCCACGTCCTACTATCTGCCCATCACTTGTCAGATCTGCTGTCACTCCACCCGCCGCGCTGTCAAGTGGGAATTGTGACGGCATCGTTGCCAATCCTCAGGAGATAACATCTCATTGACATATAATCTGTTTGATCTCGCAGGCTCCGCACCCGTCGAGCTCCTAGCTCCTGAACCCAAAACAAAAGACATCCATCCACCCACCTACCCACCCATCCATCTATCCCAACCTTTGTCCGTCTTCCCGGGCATTGCAACCGCCAACACAAATTCCCGACGATTCAAGAGAGACGACCACATTTCGAGTCATCACACCCACACATCCCCAAGACATCACATCCCACAAAAATGAGTCTGGCCGGTACGGTACCACCCCAGAGCGGGGCTTCCGCCCAGCCGCCCACATTAGCAGAACCATTCGAGCCTGCTTCGACACAGAAGGGCGACAAGGTACGAGAAAGAGGAGCTGGACTAGTTACTACCACACCAGAGACTGACAAGCCCGCAAAGAAAAACAAGGTGCGAGGACTCTTCGGGATTGGCAAGAAGAGGGCAGACGAACCCGGGCAGGCAGCGTCACGCTCAGACCCGGCGGCCTCCACCACCACCACCTCCAACAGGCTCACGAAGCAGCCGAGATCGACGAAATCACCCGCCCGAACCCACAGCCCTGTCCCTGGTATGCCCTCGTCGCCGAATCGCGGCCTCTCTTCTCCATCACCAAGGCTATCCTCGCCGGCCGGTAGCCAGATCTTTGAGCGCGACGTCCAGGAAGCAGCATTGATCCCGAACTCGCCCGCCATCCCGAGCCATATCATAACGGAAGACCACGTCCCACCTGTCCTGGACGCCTCCTCCGAGGCAATCACCGATGATCGTCTCGATACTGATACCGTCGAGATCATCACACATGCCAACCACCAGCCTGCTGCTGTCGCGGTCAACGTGGCCGGGATTCCAGACAACACGTCGACCAGCTGGCAGGATGACCTCGCCGCCAGCCTGTCCGCTGCCGACTTCAGGGCGCTGGCAGACCCCATGGACTCGGGCAGCAACTCTGGTAGCCCCGAGAACAGCGCAGACGTGCGCCGTCTGAGCTTCATCAGCTTCGCAGACGTCGTACAGGCGGAACACCAGGGCCACGGAGGTCTGGCAGGCTCACGTGAATCGATCCACCTCGCGGGTCTCACGAGCATCTCGTCTATGGGCGGCATAGATCATCGGTCCCCGTCCCCGATTCGCTCGCCCGTCTCCTCGACGACCGGCGGAGCAGGTACCTCTCCGCCGAACAGCAAGTCCGCGTCGCTGAGGGGCATTGAGACTTCTCCCAGCAGGAAGCCCCTCGGTAGCCCCGTGTCGACCAGTCTGTCCATGTCTCCGTCTATCCCGCCCATGGGCATCCCTGGCGAGGTCAACGTGGAGACGATGACCCAGGCACTGCGAAAGACTGGGTCGGGCGACCTCGGTGGGGTGAAGAGCCACCCTACGAGCCCTATTGACGGCGCACCCTCGCGTTAGCTGCGCGTCGTGCCTGGTGGCTTTGGGCTGCGCAGGAGTACTTGTCCTCCCCGCCTTGGACCCAAGACCCTAGGAAGCCTCCCAAGGTCTGCTTCGGTGCCGCCGCAGTTTTGACGTGTCTGTTGGAAAACTGTCGTCGGAACAACACCACCCAGACGGGTTATCACACCATCTTTTTTTCCACTTCGAATTCAGACCAACCCAACTGTGTCGGGCCGCGATTCTCTTCTGCACGGCGCAGGATCCCCTTCGAGACTTCTTACAACACCTTATTTATTGTTTCTTTTTCAGATGATTACCGCAACTTTTGACTTTTCTCGATATCATACCCACATTTACGAATCGATTACCCATTTGATTTCACGGCAGCCACCGCTGCTGCTATCGCTGCTGCTGTTGCTGCTGCTTCTTTTCTCGACAACGACATTACGGCTGGTAGTCTTGTTTCTTTCTTTCTTTCTTTCTGTGATGATATCACCCGAGTTGCGTTTATTTTGAATTCAGGGCCAGATGGGAAACTTGGGAGGGGAAAAGGGTGGCCGGGGGACGGGGAGGGGGTTTAGGTGGAAGTGATGATTTTATTTTCCCGTTTGCTTTGGCTGGCAGAATTGTGAAGCTTGACGTTTTTTTTGGTACTTTTGCTTCTTTTCTTCTGAGTAGTGCTCATCGTCCTGGGTATAAGTTGCTCGAAAAGATGAGATGGGAGGCTTTCGTTTCTCTTGCTTTCTTTTCTTTCGTTCTCTTCTTCTTCTTCTTTGGCTTGCTTACCGTGTCTTTTCAAATGGCACCTGGTTGTCAGCCTAACGTACTTAGAGATACCTACACATATGGGGGAGATGAGAGGCAAATTGAAGAATTGTTTTCCTTGGCCTTGAATATCTTGGGTCCGATCCTACCTCTGAGGTGAGATCAACTTCCAGCCCGAAGCAATATTTTCGTCGTGAGCATCCTGCAGGACTGGCATGGGGAGAGGATCAGTGGCTGTCCCGCAAACCCGCGAGCAGGAAATCCTGGTCTGTCTTTCTTTCGGAACATGCTGGGATGCCACGCCGATAATAACAAACACTGGCCTGAAAGTAACGGTACTCGAGAAACTGCGAACGTGACTTGGGGGAAATTTTGGTCGTCTTATTGCGCTACACGGGATGAACAACCCATTCTATGGCATGTGGGTGTCTGTGTGTCTGTGTGTGTGTGCGCGCGCGCGCGCGCGAGTGTGGGTGAGGGGTGATCGGGCAAACTTGATGGAGTCTCGCCCGACCAGACCTGGACGAGGTGCAGGGGAGTATCGAGCTGGGGCAGACACACAGAGAGTGTGAGTGGCCTTGGTACAGGTTGATTGTGAGGTTTCTTGTCGTGGAGAGCGGGATTTTCTTTTGGGTAGCCCAGTCCTGTATGTGTAGGTCTGCCAACCTGACAGATGACTGACTGACTCCTTAGATAGAGGGTATCTCAGGGTCAACACGGTACCCGGGTTAGAAGGGCTGGTACGGTCATGACAGCGCAGGGCGTCTCACTCCGTTCGTCGGCCAGTTTCCAATCTCCTTTCTTTTTTGTATGTGACGACATGGCCTCAAGTAGTGTTAATAATCCCTGTCTTTTCCCCTAGAAAAACCAATGAGGCCGGTGGTGGTGGTAGTGGTGATGGTGAGGAAGGAAGGAGAGGGCCGGCCAATCAGAACTCACGTCGATGACCGCTGCTGACTCAGAAGCCAGACGCCAGTCTAAGGCTCCCCCGCGATCGGAATGATGCTTCGGGACTCGGGAGAGATAGCCGGCGTGCGGATTTGTGCTTTGGTCATACAGCACTAAAGTATTGCTTGTCGACACGAATTAATTGCACCTCCTCTTCTTGACGACGCCTCACGGTTCGCATCTATTGTTACTATGTACGTATTATATAGTTTACTCACACATACAGGCACTGAAACCTTGGGAACAGAGCTTGCTGCCACACTGCAGCCGAACCTGCCAAATCCTGTACCACGGATCTCATAGATCGTCAGGCTGGCTGGCTGGCTGGCTGGCCGACCCTCTCCCATCGAGCAGCAGCAGCAGAGTGTGCAGACGGCATTCATCCATCCATTCACCTGCCTGGCGTCTACCTGCTGCTGTACCATATAGCACCCCTGACAGGTGTTCCTTCTCGACTCTTCGAGCCGCTGACTGACTGCAAGTGATCAAAGTACAACAGCACGGCCATGCTGCGAGCGGCTATTCTGTGGAAATAAGCCGCAAATAGGCAACGCTGGGGCACTCTCTTGTGCCAAAGAGCCTACCATGGACGGAGACGGCGGGCTGGCCCATCTTGACGGGGTGTCGAACCACAGCCTGGCGTCGTCCTCATGGGTCTCTCTCCCATCAACCCGGCCAGCCACTCCCGCCTTGCCGCTCCACCACCGATGGTCGGACATGCAGCGTGTCAGTTCGGGGAAAGAAGGTGGTGGGGGTGTGGGCGCCCTTTCGTCGTGTCGAGGGAACTGATACGGGAAGGGCTCGACCGATGCTGGATGATGACTCTTGGTCCTCGTTCGTCCATCCACAGAGGGTTTGCCTTGCTGCCGAAAGAATGGCCCAGGCGCTGCTGGCTTCATGCAGGTTTTTTTTTTTGGGGGGGGGGGGGGGGGAAACAACCGAGATTTCATGGTAGGTAGGTAGATAAGAGAGAACCTTTCCTTCCTATCTTCTAACCTGTTTTCCTTTTCTTTCTTCTTTTTCCTCTCTTTCTTTGCTGCCATTGGTGTGCTCCCTCCGTTCTTTCTTTTTCCCCCCTATAATAGCCGAATCGATCGAGGTGATCAACTCCCTCTCGATTAACTTGTTTCCCGACGTGGATACTGTCTTTTTTTTTTTTTTTTTTTTTTTAGGGGGGGGAGTATTCTCTGGGATCCGCTTGAACGGCTCGACTGCTCAAACCCACTCCTTGATCGTCATTATTATTATCATCATACTACGCACATTTTCATGTGCCTACTCGTCAAGCGAGCTCTGGTCTCCTCACTTCCAGAGTGCGAGGTATTGCCTGCTATGCAGTCTTTACTCTTCACTATCATCCTGAAAAAGAAGGCGCTCTAAGCAGTTTCATGTCCCAATGGCGGCCATTACCAAGAATGAAGCCGATGGTGTCGGTAGCAGCAGCAGCAGCAGCAGCAACACCAGCGGCACATCGCCGGATACTATGACTGCTGCTGCCGTGAACCAGCAGGACATCAAGCATAGGCGTGGTGAGAAAGATCAAAACAGTCACGACCTCGAGGCGGCACGAACAGAAGAGAAGGAGGAACACCACCACTGGACCACGACGCTGTCAGGTCAGGAGGACGATGTCGATGACGATGTCGACGATGACGACGATGACGACTCCTCGACGACATCAACCCACCACAGGAGCTCGACACATCATCACGAGCAGCGAGACCCCGGCCCGCAGGTGAGGCGTATCCCCACTAACGTCTCCCTGGGCCCAGACAACCCCGTCGAGCACTACACGTCGTTTGTCGAGGTGCCAGACTCTGTCTATGACAGGTTCTCCGATCAACGAAAGCTGGTCATTGTCGTCTTGCTGTCCTTCTGCTCGTTCCTGGCGCCCGTCTCATCGACCACTGTGCTCTCGGCCACGCCAGAGGTGGCCGCCGAGTTCCATACGACGGGGTCCATTGTCGATGTTACCAATGCGCTCTATATGCTGTTCATGGGCATCTCGCCCATTGTGTGGGGTCCCTTCAGTGAGGTTTGGGGAAGGAAGACGGTGAGTGAACAGCTCTGCCGTCGGGGCTCTCAAGACTTTGGACAAGGGCCTATACTGACGGCCAAGGCAACTCCCTTTCCTATAGATCACATGTGTTACCGCGTTCCTCTTCTTTGCCTGCAGTATTGGAACGGCTCTGGCACCGAATCTGGCCGCCTTCTTCGTCTTCCGTATCCTGACAGCTTTTGAGGGCACGGCCTTCCTCCTCGTCGGCTCGGCATGTCTTCAGTGAGTGCATATAGATATTTTCTGCATAATGGCTCCCATGTTGAATTCCCCCCCCCCCCCCCCTCTCCCGAGACTGACCCGCTCTCCTGTCAGGGATATCTATCGCCCGACGGAACGCGCCACAGCAATGGGCTGGTTCATGAGTGGCACACTCATCGGCCCCGCCGTTGGACCTTTTGTCGGCGGCATCATAGTCACTTACACCTCCTGGCGCGTGATTTTCTGGGTACAGACGGCCCTGTCCGGTGTCTCGGCGCTGGGTGCCTTCTTCCTCCTCCCAGAGACGATCCATCATAAGAAGTATGACGACCTGCAGGGCTTAAGCAAGAAGAAGAAGGCAGCCGTGTTGGGAAGGATGGTGAACCCGTGGAAGGTGCTGAAATTAATGTTCACCTATCCTAATCTGTAAGTCAGCTAGTTTTTCTTTTTTTTGGGGGGGGGGGGAGGTTATATTTTTGAAAGAAAAGAAAAAAGGACAAGAAAATCAATACTCCATTCCCCCCCCCCCTCTCCCCAACCACCCAACCCTCTTCTTTCAACTACATTTGCATCGCGTTCTACTCTCCGCTCAGGGAGGCTAATATCAGACCCGGCCTTTTCACAGCTTGCTCGCAGGGATTGCCAGCGCGTCCCTCGTCTGGAACATGTACTCCCTCCTCACGCCGATCCGCTACGTCCTCAACCCGCGCTTTCACCTCACGTCGCCGATGCAGTCCGGCCTTTTCTACCTCGCCCCCGGCGCAGGCTACCTGGTGGGGACCTTCATGGGCGGCCGGTACGCCGACCACGTCGTCCGAAAGTACATTCGGATCTCGCACGCCCGGATTCCCGAGGACAGGATGCGGTCCGCACTGCCCTTTCTCGGGGTGGCCATCCCGGCGTGCATCCTGGTGTACGGGTGGGCGGTGGAGAAGGACGTGGGCGGGATCGCGCTGGTGGTGGTGACGCTGTTCCTGCAGGGGGTCGCGCAGCTCTTTTGTTTTCCCAGCCTCAACACGTACTGCCTGGACGTGATGCAGGGCCGCGGAAGCGACGTCATCGCGGGCAACTACTTTATGCGGTACCTCTTCGCCTGCATGGGCACGGCCGTCGTCCTGCCCGCCGTCGAGAGGGTCGGCGTCGGTTGGTTCAGCACCATCAGCGCCGCCTTCTTGGTGGTGAGCGCACTGGGCACATGGGCTACTATCGTCTGGGGCCGTGGCTGGAGGGAGCGCGTGGACGCCAAGAGGAGGGCGAAACGCGGCCTGGGAGGGGTCCGCGAGAAGAAGTCTGGGAAGAAGGAGAAGAAGGTCCACGGTAGCCAGGTAGGAGGGCTGGACAGAGACGTCGAGGCGCGTGGCGGGGCCGAGGGGCTCAACAACGAGACTACGAATCACGAGCAGGGGCTGATGGGGATGCGTCCGGACCTGGAGGAGGAGGAGGAGGAGGAGAAGAAGAAGAAGAAGAAGATGAGGGCAGTGGCTAAAGGTCGGGCAGATACGGGGCCGGTAGAAGGCCTGGAGTCTGGTGCCGAGATGCTAGCTGCTAGCGGAGAGCAGACTGGCCGGTGAGAGAAAGGCGGTGATAATGCTGGAGACGGGGGAGAAGAGAGAGGCGTGACTCCTGAACGAGAGTTTACGCTATAAAGGCTGAGAAGAAGGAATTGTTGTGTAACGAGCAAGGCAGGGCAGTGACAACTGTCTTCCACCCCTCCACCCCCCCCCCCCCAAAAAAAAAACAGAATTCCTACCAGGGGCATCACTGGATGCGATAGCCCCACACACATACATCTCTCCCTCGCGACCTTCACATCGTCTTCCAGTTGAGGGGGATCTGAGCCACGATGACGCCTTGCCTACAACGGCGCAAAGCTGTAAATCAACGGCAAGTAATAAGAACAACTACCATATGAAACCTCAGCATGACTCCCCCGTCTACAAAAAATCGAGCATGTATGGCCAACCCCCCCCCCCCCCCCAAAAAAAAACCACCATAAGCTGCAATCCAAAGCAGTGATAAGATTATAATGAACAAGAAGAGGGGAGGGGTTTTCTCCCCGACCTACATCTCTTCTCTTGGAAAATTGTTCATGAGACAATCAACCAACCAACCAACCAACCACCGCATTCCCGCCCCCCCCCCCCCCACCCCCAAGATAGTGTATTGTGCCCAGCCTGAGCGCTTTGTCAGCCAGCCAATCTATCTAATGCCGCACAGCTGATCCTGTTTTGTCCACATTTAACTTTCCGGCAGACAGGCAGCCAGGCAGCCAGGCGAGCAGGGTAACGTCAGCAAAGTTTACGCGGCGACGGTGGGATTTCCGAAATCTCGGTCTCCATGCAATGGCAAGGGGGTTGGGGGGTTGGGGGGTTGGATGGTGGGTGACAACGAGGGGGATTTGGGGCGGCGTCGGCGTCGTCGTCGTCGTCGTCGTCGTCACTGATGGCACCTTGCCAGCCAATGCTACCCCCATTGACCCTTGAAGGAATGTTTATGATTATTATTATAATTATACCGTGGTTTTTGTATCGAATATACGATTGGTCAACCAGGGTTTGCTTTTGCGCGAGTTGAGTCGAGCTGTAGCGGTTAGAGTCTCTGGATATTGCCGCATGAGACACATTGAGTTGGAGGGATTGGATTGGGGACGGAGGAGGGTAATCTGGAGGAGACAACAGACGAAGTTTCTCCCTCCCCCCCAGGAGCCCCCCCTTCCGTCGTCAAACGTCACGGCGAACGCGCTGGAAGATTTTGGTAGATGGCCCTCAAGTCTGCTTGGCAAAACAGAATATGAAAGATGATTCTTTTTTCATGTTCCAATGCTCGGTTTTGGTCTTGCGATTCCAAACTTGCTTTGTCCGAGGAGTGGGTGTAGATACAGGGCTGAATGTACCATAGTGGATTCTGGTTCTTCTTCTCGGAGGATTGTCCTACCTCGCTTGGTGGTGGTGTGGTCATGTCACCTCCCCCCCTCCTCTCTCTCTCTCTGTCTCTCTCTCTCTCGGGGGCGGTATTAAGTCTCTGGCATACTAGAATAGTTGGTACTAATGTATTTATTGGCGGAGCCTGTCATCCTGTAGGCGCAGGTGAGCTGACACCATGGCCAGGTACGTCTTGCGCTATACCCTCCATGTGCTGTATATAGTAGCAACTTTTGACAGGCGCATCTAGTGCCATACCACTGTAAGAAGTTCAATGGGAGGAAAATTAAGAGGAAGATGAGTCTTGTACAAGCAAGATGCGAGATGAGGTAGGGCGGGTTAGCAAACCCCGTGCGAGGTAGCAGCCCGTCTCGACCTGGTGACCAGGTGCCGCTACCCGTGATCTAGCCTGATAAAATACGTACCTCGAAATTGGAGTGTCTAATTTGTGGCAATCAGAATGGAGTGGATTGATTAAGATGTAAGAGAGGGGGGGGGGGTGAAGAAACAGATTCATGGAGAAGAGGATAAGAAGGTCGCTGCAGAGTTTGACTAATAGTTGTGGGCAGCAGAAGGCGTGGCTGCGACGAGGCTGGACGACGGCGAGGAACCAAGACAAGATTAAGGTGAGCGCAGATCATCTGCGGCCTTATTCTTAGGACCCTCGAGTTTCCGAGAATAACCCCGGCGGAATTTGGGATGAGACTGGCTTGGTTCCTCCAAAAGTCAAGACGATGAAGGTCTCGGCTGCTTGACGCAAAGCTCGAGGCGCGTTTCAGCCATTCCCCACGTCCCTCTGGGTTCTTCTTTACCTAATCGGGGCAGATGGCGCTCTGGTCGCCTGCCCTGGTGGCCAGGTAATTTTACTTCTGTCTGGTTGTCAAGGGTGGTCAGACTTTGCGCCATCGTATCCTGAAAGGTGTGTACAGATCGAGACTCATCCTCCTCCCAGGCCTCATGTGTACATCCAAATGGTTGCTGGATGATGTCGTGAGATGGATGGACAGGAGAATACAGATAAAGACGACGATCTTTGCTCCTTTTCTGACAGGACTGGCTTATTCATATGGTTAAGAAGCAAAATTCCCGGTTAGCCCTTCGTGCGACACTTCTTGGCAGGGCTTGGTAGGATCGCAGGCCCACTGCAACTCCACCATCCTACCCCATCCATGGCCCGCCAAAGGGGGGGGAGGAGGGGGGGTTCGAGAAAGCTTGTCCCCGAAGCTCTGGGTGATCGCACGTTGACGCCACCGCTCGGCAGTCGTGGCGGCTTGGCGCTTAGCGCCATGACAAGACGACAAAGATCACGCCGCATCATGATTGTTTTGGTTTCTGACACAGCCGGAGTTCGACGTCGTTGGAACATTATCCAACAGCTGGAGCAGCCGCGGATACGAACCGGGCCAGCCATGAGATCATCTGATGTGGGTGTGAGGGAAGAGAAGTAGGCCACACAAAGAATTCTCGGCTTCCTCAATCGGGGGGTCGTCCAGCTGGGGACCTGCATGGTGCCATAGGGGAACTACCTGCTGCGGGACGCGTTGCCTGTCAGCCGCCACCCGAAATATTGAGATTACATAGTGCAGAGCCTCTTGCAGGTGGACGGAAGGATTGTTCTTTTGTTTTTAGGCTCTGGCTCTAGATCTGGGTCTAGCTCTCGATCAGCCCGACGACCGCTTTACTGCTCGAGGACGACTGCCGCACAGGGAAAAGGATATGAAAGCACAAAAGCTGAAACCTGACCCCGGATTTCTCAAGGACGTAGACGCAAGAGAATATCCCGTCTTTTCGTTTCCCGGAGCACAAAGTCGCGTAGCACTGCATCCGCGGTGTGACGATGGTCTGCCTGTGTGGCGAGAACCGTGACACATGCTGTGGCAAGTGGTTGGGACCTCGGCCGAGCCTGCGGGAAGCGGACACTGTCGCTGGCTTAAGCTTGTTGAGAATATCTCGAGGACAGAAATCCCTGGCCAGACCAACTCCTGTAGGATTCTAGGGACTCCCGAGGGCTTTTGCTTACACAGTCAGCTCAAGCCGAACAGGTCTGTCTCCTCCTCTGGCTTACGGTACATGTCCGGTTCAAGGAGTGCTAGAAGAAGAAGGGGGGTGGGGGCCAACGAACAGCAGGTTGGGGGGGGGGTTGCAAATTGAATTGATGATGCTCAGAGCAATGAAAATGGTATGGATGACGCGCGAACGGCTGCCAATTCTTCAACAATCCAGTTGTATGCCCAAGTCCCAGCTGCTCAGTTGGTGTTGAAGCCGTGAATACCGCAGAAGAAGGTGCCGTGGACTGGTCCAGGCGAGGAGGCCCTGAAGATGCAGGGCCCTCAGGCGGGATCTAGCGGATCTGCAGTGGCCCAGATTTGTGAGAACTGGGTGGAGGGGGGTTCCCTGTCTTGCTGTGGCAGGGGGTTGAGGTCGCCCAGGTATCAGAGCGCAGCTTGCACTGCAAGTATGGAGGAGGGTGGTACCTCGCTCGCAGTGTTACAGTTTTGAGCCGTATCATCGTAAGGGTCCACCGAGATCGTCCTACTACTGCTGTGTACATCGTAATAGTACCATAGTACAGCTGGTACGAGCCCAATCCAAACCTCCCTCCAGGCCTCCTTCCTTTGGGCTGCCAATTCCCCCCCCCGGGGGCTGTTCCTTTGGTTTTTGTCGTCACTGCTGCACCCCAGCCAACAAGTAACTGAAGCCTACACATGCCCCATCATGCAGCAGGCTTTCCGATGTTACATAGTGCTTCTGCATGGCAAGCCTCGAGTGAGTGGAGACTTTGTCACAACAAGTACCTTGTATCTCCAGTGATTTGTTTGGCCCTGTCTACTGTTTCCCTCACCAGTGGCACTCCAGCTTTTCTTCTTCTTGGTTCAACTTCATTTTTTTGTGATTTCAATGTCGGCACCTTACCTCCACCTGAAGTTAGGCTGATTTTTTATTTTATTTTATCCTTTTCCTCTTTTGTGGCAGACACAGTCCACTCGAAACTCTAGCCAGGCCGGGGGGGGGAGAGTCCATCTATTTTCTCCTGCCACCCTCCCGCTCCTCCTCTCGATCCTCATCCTCACTTCACCTCGTCCGTTCTTTTCTTCTTTCTGACCTGTACTCGCAAATTTTTAACAACCATACACACTCGGCAAGTCTGCCTTCCTGTCTTGCATCTTGACGGTCACTGCAGCATACGCCCTCATCTCGTACGTCAAATTTAACATCGACGACGGCCCGCCATCTTCCTCTTCCTGGCCTTATCCGTGTTTGATCGACGACGTCAACCCGACCGTTTCTTTCTTAGGGCCTCGACATTGTCTGCTGCACCCCTTCGACTACTACGCTCCTTCCCTGTGACTGCAGATGAAGTGACGCAGGTCCGCCTTCACTTTTCACAGCTGAACTAATCTTGTCGAACCTTCCTCAACTCAGACCTGGTCAAACTAGACCGGGCTGTCGGCTGTCGAGCCATTTTCTCAACCCTTCGATACCAACTTTTGGAGGCTGCTACACGATCAACTATCGTGACCTCGTGTATGCCAGCCTGGGGAGTACATCGTTGCTGAAGCTGCTCGCCGCCCCCACGATCGCCCCCCCCCCCCTTTTTTTTTTTTTTTTCTCTTTTTTTCTTTCTTTCTTTCTCTCCCTCTACTCTCTCCTTTCTTCTCTGCTTCCCCGTCATCCTCTGCATCTTCACTC
>JACWRQ010000602.1:0-18816 GCA_014849955.1 Cryphonectria carpinicola | reverse complement strand
GTGTGTGTGAGAGAGAGAGAGAGAGAGAGAGAGAGAGAGAGAGAGAGAGAGAGAGAGAGAGAGAGAGAGGCGTGCTGATCGTTCTCTGCACACCTTGTTCTAGGAGATTACGGGTTGGCGAGCCGAGAAAAGCCGTTGTAGTTAATTTAGGATGAATTTTTTTTTGTGCAATATTGGAGAGGGAGAGAAAGAGGTTTCTTCATCTGCCTGCGTTGTAAATCTAACGAATTACCTTGACCCTTCTCTAGACGCTCAGGCTCAGGCTCAGGCTCGGCGCAAGAGAATACGCAACATCTCCACAACGCTGTGCATGTCTTTTAGGAGCGCCCAATATCTCTACTACCCCGTCGTTAGGTACGTTACATCTTGGGCGTGCGTGCGTGCGGGCTGGCGCGGGATCTCTCGACGCGAGGCACAAAAGGGCAAATTGTAGGAGGCGCAGAAGAGGAGGGGGAGGGTAGAGTCTGCTCATCACTAGTCCCGCGTTAAGAAGAGTGACAAGTGAATGAGCTCAAGCAGGCGCCTTGGTCGACGTGGCAAGCTCGGGAGGGGTGGGGGAGAGAAGGGGGGGGGGGGGACGGCCGGGGGACAGCCGGGGGCCAAAAAGGAGGCCGTGGCGATGATGACCTTGGGTGTCAGTGGGCGTCTCTCCCCGCCCCCCCTCCTCTTCCCGCCTCCCACAGATACTGGCATGACCGGGTTCTATCAAGGTCCCGTTCTCAACCGGGGGGCGGTTGGTTTTGGAGGGGCCTTTTGGTGATCGACAAGGAAAGAGAGAAGAAAAAGCCAAAAGGAATAATTAAAATGAGTTGTCTTCATCTGAAACCAGGCCATTCGGGTCTTGTGCTGACTGGAAAGAAGTAAAATTAAAACGATGACGGGCTAATGACACAGGTGAGGCTGTCACCAGATGTCATGGGCAGGTCTCTCTAGTGAGGAACCTCATTGGAGAAGGACGCGCTTCGATCGTCGCATGGGCTAGACGAGTGGAGTCAACACTGGTCTCATCTCGGAAGAAGAAGAAGAAGAAGAAGAAAAAGAAAGAACAAACCATTGTCCAGGCCGCTCGCTGATCACAGGTACAGTGCATCTCGTGATGATGTGTCCCTCCACTCCCAAAAGGCACGATGGCAGGGCGGCAGCGAATGTCCCACCACCCACACGGCCGTTAAGAGCGGTGAGGGTGAATATAAATAGCTGAATAATGCAGGGATCAGCTTGCCTTTCGTGCAAAACAAGAAAGAAAAAAAAAAGAAGAAAAAAAAGCAACAGGTTATCATTATCTAGTGTTCCCCCCCCCCCCTTCTTCTCCTTCTACGAGGTAAGAGGAAGGAATCCAAGACGTAACCTCGACCTTGGAAGCCTCTCATCAAGCCACAAACAAACAAGAAGGAAAGAGGAGAAGAAGACACTTCCCCCTTCCCCCCCCCCCCGGTTGTAGAAGCCGGTCATCAAGCAAGGGCGGCTCGCGAAGTTCGTATTCTGACGAGAACGGGCCGCCCGGCTAACCGGCCGACCGTGTCAGATGCGCCGAGAATATGTGGATCTATCTATCCCGCTCGCTCACCCACACCTTTGGGTTTCTTTTGCGGCCACTGGCCAAGTAAGTTAAGTTAGTTAGTACATAGTAGCTGGCCCTCCCTCCCCCCCGGTCGCGGGAGCCAAGACAGACCACTGGAACCCAACATTGTATCTGTGATTCTGGCCGTGCTTTCTTTTTCTTTTCTTCTTCTTCTTCTCCCGCCCCTCCCCCCCCCCAAAACGGAGGTTGTCTCACAATAGAGGAAGCTGACCGGGAAGATTGTGGTCCAAATCCCTGATGCCAGGCATGAACATAGCCCTGTGTATGGCCACGGTCTCAAAACCTCCTAGCTAGCTGGATGGATGGTGGCTGGAATAGGTTGCATGGGGAAAAGAAAGAAAGGGGGGGGGGGAGGCGATATCACTGAGACATGGCTCAAGGCAATTAATCCTACTCGTCCAAGAGCTGGGGAGAAGGCTATGTTCCCTCCAAGACACGTACTATTACTATCGTATAGTACTTTGCATCTGTAGCGCATTTCCAGAAGAGGATTAAGGCAATTTAATTACCTTAGGAGGGCGGGTGGAAAAGACGGCACGGAGGAAACACGTAGCAGCAGAAGGAAATATTAGCAGGTGAGCACTTGAGAGAGAGAGAGAGAGAGACAGCGGGAGGGAAAAGGAGAAGAGTGGCCGACGTTACTTCTCGACTATTATGAACCCTTCCTGACCTTTCTTCCTCTGATCAAGATATAAACCTCCCTCCGTGCCCACCCTCTTCCCCCCGAGGAGTCACTCAGACACCAAGAAGTAGAAAGAATCCCCCCCCCCCCATATATTCTCAAGAGACTCATCAAGAACATCTAAACAACAACAACAACAACAACAACAACAACAACAACACCATGGCCAGCGCAATCGACAACGGTGAGGGGATGTCTGGGTACCAGAAGCTCCTCCAGCACCCCGAGCTCCTCCCTGTGGTGGTGTCCAAGCCCACGGTGATGGTCCCTGGGGGCGAGAATCCTTACCCCCTCATCGTGGCCATCCCCAGGAACGAGATCAAGAAGAAGGACTTTGACGCCAATGTCGCCATCATGGTCTCGGGCATCGTCTCCATGCACTGCTTCTACACTGGGGAGCAGCAGAACTCTGCCCGGCTGTTCGGCCTCCGCTACCCCGACATTGCCTTTGCGGACAACGTTTGCTACTTCAACTTTGGCAAAATCACCATGCCCGACATCACCATCGGTGGATCTTACTACTTCTCTATCCTCTGCCAGTTCTTCCAGCCCTTCACGGTGCTGCCCAACGGCAGGTCGGCCGGCGGCGACGGCCTGACTGGCCGGGTCAGATCTCCTGTCTACGTTTCACGCGAGTTGGGGCCCGCCGGCGCCAATAGTAAGTCAATCATCATCGTCATCATCATCATCATCATCATCGTCATCATCATCATCAACGCTGAGCCAATTCTCAATGGTTATGCTGACGAGATTATTTACACTATCATCATCAATAGCTGTCGCGGCCAAGGTTCTGAGGCTCTTTGAGCCCCTCCAGGAGGAGGACAAGGAGAACAACCCCCCCTCCCAGACCCCCCCGGCCTGAGGGAAAAGAAGGGACGCGCACCCACACGCGCGCGCGCGCACACACACTGCGTTTGGAACCAACTGGGCGTTCTATTCTGGGAATCTTGTCCCTCTGAGGTCTTGATATTCACTGGTTATTTTTTTCTCTCTAAAAATTTCCCCCAAGAGACACCAGGGCGCCCGGTCTGAGGGAGGAGAAATGCAAAGGGATTCTTGGGGGTTTTCTTTTTTTTTTTTTGTCTTCCTTCTATGGATGACCATTTTCAAGAAACCCCATATTACGTTTTTGTACTTGGTGAGAAGGACTCTGTAGTCTTGCTTGGGAGAGACAAACTTGTGTGTTCTCTCGGGTCTCTCTAACCCTGACCCCGAGCAAGGTGGTCTTTCTTTTGAGGCACCGCCTCCTACTTTCCTTAATGCAATCAATCAATCACAATCATTGCTTTTGAATCGTGATGACGCGCTTTGGCCCTGATACCACACACATACACACACACACACACACCGCTTCTTGCTTGTAGCCTGTAATTGTGCGCCATGGGAAACCTGACCTGCCGCTCTGATTTTTTTTCCCGCAAGCGTGGTGGAGGTGGTGGAGGAGGAGGAGAGCATATCATTGCTCATGTTTCTTCTGCACGGTACTTTCGATTCTAAAATTTAGCTAACCCCGCTTTCCGATGGTACTCGGCGTAAATTATTTTCTGTTCGGAGTTACCTGTCAGAGTTTGTCGAAAAAGAAGGCAAAACGGAAATTGGGTTTTTTTTATTTAAAAAAAGAATATTATTTAAAATATTTACAATAAAGCCGCCCTGATCTCTTGGCAGCAAGGATCTGCACAGGCCTTCAAGTAGTGACGTGCTTCTTTCCCTTGCTTTACTTTTCTGGCTGCAAGTGAGGAAGAATCTCATGAATCAATATTGACAACGAGGAGGAGAAGACGAAGTAGTTGCCATTTTATATGAAGCAGCAAAGCTTTGTTGTATTATAGTTTATTACTTTGTATTACCTGGCAAACATGGCAAATAATACTCGGCGCCACCGAAACGGTTACTCGGCAGATGAATGCTGTGCGGGCTGCCCCACAGAGAGAGAGAGAGAGAGAGAGAGACAGAGAGAGAGAGACATAAAAACAATCATTGGGAGGTTAACCCGTATTTAGACATGGCGCTGTTTCAGCTAAGTAGTGAGGAGGACAGCAACGGCTGACAGCTGCCGCCCGCCAAACTGACAGCTTGCCAGCTGACTCCGCAGCCACACCACCACTACTACTCTTGCGCGTGTAGGAGGGCTTCTTCTGTAAGTAGAAAAAGAGGGCTTGGAAAAAGGGACTCGGGAAGGGAAGGGAAGAGAAACCTGGCTGTGGGACCTAACCTTCTTTACAAGGCTGTGCCGGGCTCCCATTCACGCGTTGGCACGCGTTGGCACGCGTTGGCAAGCTCAGGTTCCCCCCCCCCCCTGCGATGGTTGAGGCCCAATGCGCTTAACCCGATACAGCATCTAGCCTCACCCTCCCCAACGAGATCTGCAATACTGTGAAGGGCTCGAGGGTGGGGGTGCCCCCGGCAAGTGGTGCTCGAGCAGCCCAAATCTGTTTCTTCTTGCCCCCCCCCCCACCCCCACTTCCAAGGCGCGCAGGTGCAGACTCGGCCGAGTGAAAGGGGAGAATGGGGGGGGGGGGGAACAGTCAGATTATATAAGCCCGTTGCTCCCAGTTCAACGACACACCCTACTCCCTTCACCGAGGAAAGGGGGAGGGAAGAGGACGACAATCATCATATGTTAACCAGCAGCAGCAGCAGCAGCAGCAGCACAATCTCATCAAAAATAAGTTCACATCTCCCAATTTATTGTGTCGTACGTAGCGCAGTAACTGAGCGCGGGGTTTAGTCCTATCTATCCTTTCCCGGACTTTATCATCATATCGAGCTGGAGTTGACGAGAGAAAAAGAAAAAAAGAGAGAGAACATGCCTCATGAATAAGTAAGCATCCATCGTGACTTGCACGCGCAATGCCTCATATGTCCGAGTATGCATCATGACTTGAGTATACCTCATGGCCGAGTGTGCCTCCTGTTTGGAGACCAACCCTGCTGGCTTCTCCTCCTTCGTCCCCTTCATTATCGTCTTCCGGCAGAACAGGTTATTCGAAATCAAAACGACCATCCTGCAGCCCACAAACAAGAAAAAAAAGAAAAGAAAAAGAAAAAAGAGACCGATCAACAAACAAAAGTGACGACTCCTCTGTCAGGACTGATGAGATGGGGGAAGCCTCTCCTCCTCTAGGTCTCTCTTGAGACCTCTCGACATTGAATCGAGACGAGGTGGGAACACATACACACACACACACACACACACACAGCCTCTGTGGAATCTTCTTCTTCTTCTTCTTCTTGTTGTTGTTGTTGTTGTTGTTGTTGGAGGGGGGTGGGTCTCAACGGGGCAAGCTGCAGTGTCGAAAAACAAAACGCGCAAGTTGGGAGAGTGAGAGAATAATCGGACTAGACCGTCCTGGTTCGGTGTGACCCTTGGCAAGAGACTCTCTGTCTAGGACGGAGTGGATTCCTCTTTTGCCGGGAGGGGAAGGCTCCACTAGCCGAGGGCACGCCGGAGGATGTTGGATAGGACTGTAAACTCTCGGTGAGCCGTCTCCGCCAAGGTCATGCTGTCAAAGGCAGAGCCGTAGGGGTGAGACAGTTCCTTCCACAGGTAACCCCAGTAGAGGCTGGTCTGTCCGCCCTGACGCTGGAGCTCCGACTGGACGTTGGGGAGGGACTGGCCCATGGTGCGGTTGGTCTCCTCGCGAATGATGGCAATGTACCACTGGGCCGAACAAAGAAGAGAAGAGAGAAAACAAACAGGTCAGCAAAGAATTTCTCCTTCATTGGGGGCCGGGGGGGGGGGGGGGGGAATAAGGCTAAAAGGGTTTGAGACTAACCTCGATCACGTCCAGAGGGGCGCCTGGCTTTGGCACGAGGGTGTAGAGGTGCAACCACTGGTCGGAAAAGCGAGGCATGTTGAACTGGCGCATCTGCTGCTCGGTCAGGCCGACCATGGTGCCGATGCTGTCCTTCATGGTGACGGTAAAGCCGGGGCAGATCATGGCCGAGGTCCACAGGCGCCGGTACAGCTGGCCGTTGAGGACATGCTCATGTTTCTTCTTCTCCATGGCGTCCTGGAGGAGACGCAGCAGGTTGAGACAGGCCGAAAACACCGCCTCGCGTTGCTTGATGGTGATGTTGGTGGTCATGTACCAGGGGAACTTGCGCATGGTGTCGATTATGCTCTCAAAGGGCCGCTGCGGGCAGTCTCGGGAGAAGGGAGACTATGGGAGAAGATGCCAGTCAGCCACGTTGTTTCTTTTTTCTGTTGCTCTCTCTCTCTCTCTCTCTCTCTCTCTGTGGGTTTGGTGGGGAAAGGAAAAGGGAGAAAGAAAAAGAAAGAAAAAAAAAAGAGAAGAAAAAGGAAGGGTACTTACGCGCTGAGGGATCTCGACATGCTTGACGAGCATAGTCATCTCCTCCTCGGTGATAAATCCCCTGAAAGACAGCCAAGGATGGGTGGGGTGGGGAGGCTGGATGTGAGGCGTGGCGCCGTCCCAGCGGACACCTCTGGCGTTGGGAAACAGGTCCTCCATCAGGGCCGCCTGGCTCGAGAGCTCCATGTCGACAGGACGGTCGCCCAGACGGTGAGGGCGGCCTTGGGCAATGGCTCTCTGGTGTTTCTCGACGGCCTGCGCGGCGTCGTACATGGTCATGAACTCGACGTATGCATCACCCGTCCGGTTGGTAGCACGCTCCATGATGATGTGAACGGGTTCGTGGCGGTCGTTGATAACCTTGGAATTGCGTCCCATGATGGCAATGATCTCTGCACGGTTCGTATCAAAGGGGACCTATTCAAGCAAGCTCATCGTCAGCATATATATATAGAGATAGAGAGAGAGAGAGAGAGAGAGAGAGAGAGAGAGAGAGAGAGAGAGAGCAGGCCCGCCACATCAGGCTGCGAGGGGGTCGGGTGGTGACTTACATTCTTGATCTTGACAACACCATAGGTAGGTGGGATGTAGTCGTACCGAGCACCCTCGACAAAGGGGAAGTTGTCGGAACGAAGAGCAATGTTGGCGGGGGGACGCTGGCTTGGGCCGCTGGTCAGGGAGTTCAGCTGGTCAGAACGCTGGGCACGGATGTAGTCGCGGATGGGTGTCACGTGCGGGACCAGCGCATTCGAGGGACCCGCATGGGCAGGAGCTTGTCCGCCAGCGTTCAGAGGACTGAAGAGGCCCTGATTACGCATGCCCTGAGGGATCGGACCTCGCACGGGGGTAGCGGGAGTAGCCATGGGTGTCTGCTGGAGATTGAAACGGGGAGGGGGTTGGACGCCAGTGGCCGAGCCCTGCGTACGAGGAGCGAAGCTGCGCGGCTCAGTGTGGACAGGTTGGTGGCCTCCAGTGCTGGGACCTCCAGTGCTGGGACCTGCGCCAGTGGGCGTGTGGCCGTAGAAGGGATCGACATTGTTGTTGTTGTTGTTATTGTTGCGGGGGCCCTCACGATACACCTGTGTGGGGTTGGTCAAGAAACTGCGACTAGGAGTGGTCGCCATCGTGGTCATCATCATTGTACCGCCCTGCTGCTGCTGCTGCGGCTGCTGCAGAGACTGCTGCAGAGGCTGCTGCTGCGGCTGCGACGACATGTTCTGAAGGTGCGTAGGGTTGACAGGAGGGCGGAAATCATGATCGCCTCCAAACTGAGCCACCTGTACGTCACGGGGGTCTCGGTCTTGGTTCAGGCGAGACAGCTGGGCCCGAAGAACCATCATAGCCCGTTCATCAGTGAAGTCGCGCGCCACATTGGAGGAAGTGGGCACGGCCTGGCCGCGAGCCTGGTTCTGATTCTGCCACTGGTTCTGATCACCGTGGTCGCCGCCAGGAACGCGACCGGACGGCCGCTGTGGGTCCATGCTGTCGATGTTACGGTCTGGCTGCTGGTATGCCTCGCTGGTGAAGGTCGTACCCGAGTTGTTGAACGTGTTAGGCTGATAGTAGGTGCTGGTCTCGCTGGATTTTTTTGTAACCCTGTTGCGATAGATACGTGGGACGGCCAGGGTTGGCTGTGCCTCCAGGCTGTCCGATTCGTATGTGGGCCCGTTCAAAAAAGTATGGAAGTCGATGCCCATGCTCTGGAAATTGTTATTGTTGATGTCGAGATTAGTCTCAAGGGGGCTGCTGCGCGTAGGGTCTGCCTCTGAGGGGGTGGAGGCAGCAGCTTGCAGACCGAGAGTGGGACTCGGGGTGGCTGGAGCATCAGCAGTGTCGTCTGCCTGCTGGACGATGGCCTGGGTAGACAGTCTGCCTGGTGCACTCTGGGTGTCTCCTGGCAACGACAAGAAATCAGTTGTTCCAGTGGCCTCGGACTTTATTGGGTACCGTGCACGTGGGGAAGTGAGCCCATTACTGGGTCGTGGGAAGTAGATGACACTGCCATCAGACAGCTCAATGGGTCTGTCTGCCATTGTGGCAGTTGACGCAGGTATTGTTGTTTGTCACGCGTGTCTTCCCTATTGTTCTGTCACAGTGGAGCACATGTTAGTCAGTCTGAGTCCGAAGATTGAAAATGATACACGTCGAAGGCTGTGTCAGAACAGATAGGGTCAAAGGGAGCTGAGGAATATATGAGTGGAAATGCAAAAGCTGGGGTGAATCGCGATGCTACAGGAGCTGCCCCCTGCCCCCTTCCCCCCCAGTTGCCATGTCGTCTTTACAGCATCCATGACAGACCAGGAAAAAAATCCTGGAAAGGTGGTATGCAGATGAGGACTGTGTGGTCACGCGTACAGAGAAGACAAATTGCAAGCTAGGAGAGGGTAGACAGACATGGAACTGTGCGCGTTTTGGTAGAAAGCATCCAGGTGATTCTGGTCAGGAAGACAAACAAGGAAGAGGGCAACAAACACGAGGAGAAAGTGAGGGTGGAGGGGGGGGGGGAGTGTGGAAGTTTTCAGAAAACAGTACTTGGGAATACATAGGAATAGATCAGATGGGAAGCAGGATTGAAGCAAAATACAGCGTGGTCTGGTAGCAGCAGGATGCAGGATGATGAGGAGGGTTCACTGTACATACTCAAGTACGTGTTCAATGGTGGCTGAAAGTCGGTGTTTTGTATCCTCGTCGTAAACCGCCGAAATGCTGGTCAATAGCTGCTTGAAGTTTTGTTCTTGGAAATGCTTGGACAACGATGTCGACGTGATGATCCAAATATTGTATGGGGGCGTAGGACTAAAGATAGATGAAGATGAAGTCATCCATAAGAGTACTATTGGAAAAAAGTAGGAAGCTTGGATAGAACTGCGCACACAAACGGGAGGCAGATGTGAGTGGTGGGAAGGGGTGGGAAGGCGAGAATTTTTTTTTTAGGAGGAGGAGAAGGGATGGGAGGAGACAAAGTAGGGAGGAAGGTGCGGCGGGTGGAGGGGAGGGGAGGGGAGCGATTTCCTCATTAGGCAATGAAATAGGTACAAGTGATTTGTGGCCTTGCCAGCTGGCAGGGGTGCACAGCCAGTAGGAGGCAATTCTAAGTACTTAAGTAGCTTCAAGAACCCCCTAGAACACATGTCAAGATGCTGCAGCTTCAATTGATCAGCCACTGCCAGCCAGCGAGGTTCAGTGCTATGGTATGTTTGCCTGATATTACTGCTGGGGAAGCCCAACCACAATAGACAAGAGTCTCTGAACCAGATGAGAGTGTCTCAACTGGCCCTGCTGAAGAGTTCATAGCTTGCATGTAGTGAACACTCTTTCTATGTGAAGAGTTTTTGCTGGCCCATCCACAGCCCACAATTGAAGAGCTTATCTGTCTGGGACTGTGTCTTCCTCGACCACCTCCATCCTGTACCTTTAGACCAAAGCTCTTTGGTATTCTTTCCTTGTCTTGGCTTTACTCTTAAGGCCTTGTAATCTGCATCAGGGGGCATCAAGCATGAAGCATCAACATGAGAATACCCATACTCCTCAGTCCTCACATGTGTGTTTTTGCTGCCCTGATAGCAGTGAGCTCTAGAAATGATTCTATACCAGCATAGATCTATATAACTGGGGTTTCTAATGCAGGCATGGCCTGCTCCATCATCTATGAGGTGTCATTGAATATCGGCAATGAATGGCACACCATCATTTGATGACTTTCTCTCCCCTCCCCCCCTCTCTCTCTACAAGGTTGGTGCCAAGATCAGACATATCTGCACAAAAAAGACATCTCGGGTGGAAATAATGCAGACAAGTGGGCAGATATGGAACAGGAATTCAAGCTCCAGGGCTGGTGCATTGATATGACGGTCCCCAGAGCCATGTGCATGACGATGAGGAGTGTTTTGAGGAGGAGGAGGATACACAATCACACAAGAACCATGGCTGTGTTGTGTAGCTCAGGCATATAATCTGGATAACAGAAGAGCATGTGGAAGCCTGCAGTAATGATGCGAGGCATCTTTTGTTTTGTGTATCTTCCATGCACCTCCCTTGATAGGCATCATTCCCACACCCCTCAGCTTTCTTTTCAAGTCTCCTCCACTCTTGAAACCCCCACAACGCCGAGTTTGATAGTTTGTATTCGAGAAAGGTCGGGAGCTAGGGTGGACGGAAATCCTAGGAAGTCTCCCCCCTCCTCCCTCCCCCCTCCCCCTCCTTCCTCCTTCCTCCTGGCCCAACCAATTCCTTCTCTTGCGGGAAGAGAAGGGAAAAAAAAAACAAACAAAAAAAACCATGGAATCCCCCACATGGCGCATAGATGTGGTAAAATAGTCTAGTCAAAGGGGGTCAAGAATGATTCCGCCACGAAACGTGCCCTTGCGTTCAACTGCATGTGATGTTTTAGTCCATGACGCAGGTGGCGGAGGATATGTGATGCCAACTTACGAAGAGCTTCATCTCCGAGATTTCCTTGTCCACCTCCTCCATGAACTGGATGATGAAGTCTACCAGCTTGTGCTTCAACATCTCCTCGGTGTGGAAATTCGTGATCAAGAACGAGATGTCATATCCCTGGGGGCTTCCCGTCAGTATTGCTAGTCCTTCGGAAAGGGGGTTTCTGTTTACATCAGGGGGTCGGAGAGGGCGACGGCACAAGTACTGAACTGCACCATGCGTGTGAACGCACCTTGATAGGTTTCCTCCTCAGGATGAAGAAGGACTCTGCCCTCTGCTCCAGGAACCGGGTGAACTTGTGTACCAGGATATTCTCAATCTCGTCCGCCTGCTTGATCTTGATGCTGATGCGCACGGAGTTGACGGACGGTTCGATCAGCACGCGCTCGTTCTCGTTGCGCGCGACGGTCAGGGGCGTGAGCAGCACCTCTGGGGAGGTGCGAGCCTCGACCTCGGGGACGTTGTGCCTCTCTGCCGTCTGCGAGGCGAAGTTGGACAGGCACAGGGCAGCGGTCAGGCTGCTGCGGACCGCCTGGAGGTATGGCCGGAGGGATTGAGACTGTGGGGGGGGGGGGGCGAGAGAGACGAGGTCAGCTGGAGGACACACCAAATGAGGGAGCCTTGTGTGTGTAGGGGTGCATCGGTCGGCATACCATCTTGAGGCTATGTAGGCTCGAGAGAGCACGCTGTCAAGAATGTCTTGTGTGTGCGTGTGTGTGTGTGTGTGTGTGTGTGTGTGTGTGTGCGTGCTGGCCTGAGGTTGTCGGTGGAAGAGCTGAGCTGTACGGTGTTGATTGATCGAGGAGGGACGTCAGGGGCGCGGGTCCATGTGGGGCACTGCCGAACGCTGGATCTAGAAGGGGGCAGGGGGGGGGTTAGGTGGAAGGGGTTGGTCTTTAGTGGGTTAGTGGGTTTTGGTGGGTGCTGGTGTGGTGGTGCTGCTGGCAGTGGGGGGAGGGGGCAGCATAGGTACGTAGGGACTATAGCGCATCCCTGTCGGCTTGCTCGCCCCGCCATTACGTTGGCGTGAGAGCTGCCTGAAGTGCCTAAGGTTACACACACACACACACACACACACACACACACAACACGCAACACAACTCACATTTCTTTTTTCTCCTACCTCCCATAAACCCTTTCTTCTCCTTTCGGGTGTGGCAAACCTCAACGTTCCACCACCAGAGAGCCTCTCTACGAAAACAACAACAACATCACCACCACCGCCAGCACAGTTGCTTGTCACTGGCCATCAGGCGACTGCACATCCAAACTGCCCGGCAAGATGGCTGCTGTGAACAGTACGCGACGACTTCCCCTCCCCTTCTTTCCTGACAGAGCTCGAGAAAACCCATTCCCCCCTCCCCCCTCCCCCCTCCCCCCTCTCAACCCTTCTCCCTCATGGGAGGGTCCTTGGCTAACCGTGCCATTTCCATCTCTCTCTAGTCATCGTCAAGCATCAGGGCAACAAATACGATGTCGAGGTGGACCCTACGTCGACCGGTGCCGAGTTCAAGGAGATCCTCTACAGCCTGACTGGTGTGGAGCCCGCCCGACAAAAGGTCCTGATCAAGGGCGGCCAGCTGAAGGATGATGCGGACATGGGAAAGCTTCCCCTGAAGCCCAACCAGGTCATCATGATGATGGGCACATCGTCGGCCGACGGAGGCGTCATGACCCGCCCCAAGGAGGGCACAAAGTTCGCCGAGGACATGACCGACGCCGAGGCTGCCCAGCAGGAGGGTGCTGTCCCCAGCGGCCTGACGAACCTGGGCAACACCTGCTATCTCAACTCGACCCTGCAGACCCTCCGCGCCATCCCGGAGCTCCAGGAGTCCCTGGTCAAATACGAGTACAAAGACCAGCCTCCCCTGGACTCCCTGCTCTCGGGCCCGCAGTACGACGTCACCAACCAGCTCAAGGGCACCCTCAAGTCGATGAGCGAGACCACGGAGGAGTACGGCCCCTTTGGCTTCCTCCAGGCCATCCGCGAGGGGTTCCCCCAGTTTGCACAAAAGTCCCGGTCCGGTGAGGGGTTCGCGCAGCAGGACGCCGAGGAGGCCTGGTCCACCATCCTTGCCCAGGTCCGAAACAGCCTCAAGGTCCCGGGCAGGGACGGCGGTGCCGAGGTCTCGTGGGTCGACAAGTACATGGCCCTGAAGATGGTGGAGACTCTCGAGTGTGACGATGCCCAGGCCAGGGAGCGGGGCGAGGAGCCGACCGTGAGCACCGAGACCTACCTCAAGCTCAACTGCCACATCGACAGCTCGACGAACCACCTGCGCGACGGCATCGTCAGCGGCCTCAAGGACGAGATCGAGAAGAGGTCCACGGTGCTGAACCGAGACGTCAAGTACACCAAGTCGTCCAAGATCGCCCGGCTGCCGCAGTGGCTCACCGTCCACTTTGTCCGTTTCTTCTGGCGCCGCGACACCCAGAAGAAGGCCAAGATCCTGCGCAAGGTCACCTTCCCCAAGGAGCTCGACATCCTCGAGTTCTGCACCGACGACCTGAGGAGCAAGCTGATCCCCGTGCGCGACCGGCTCCGAGAGGTCATCAAGGATGAGGAGGATGTCGAGCGGGCCCGCAAGCGCAGAAAGACCAACAACACAGCCTCGGAGGGCGAGAGCTCGCAGGCTGGTGGTGCCGCCGCCGCCGCCGCCGCGGCCGCCGACAAGGACAAGCACAAGGACAAGAAGAACAAGAAGTCGGAGGAGAAGAAGCCAGCCACCGACGGTGATGGCGACACGGCGATGGAGACGTACAAGACGGACGCCGAGTGGGAGGCGGAGAAGGCCACAGCGCTCCGCACCGCCAAGAAGGAGCTGTTGGCCCTGGTGGACCAGGACCTCGCCAAGGACGAGGGCGCCAACCAGTCCGGCATCTACGAGCTCCGAGGCGTCATCACCCACCAGGGCTCCAGCGCCGACAGCGGCCACTACACGGCATATGTGAAGAAGACTGGCCACAAGAACCTCAAGACAGGCAAGGTGGGTGAGGAGGATGGCAACTGGTGGTGGTTCAACGACGAGAAGGTCTCTGAGGTGCCTGGAGACAAGATCGAGACCCTTGCCGGCGGAGGAGAGACCCACTCAGCCCTTCTCCTGCTCTACCGAGCTGTCCCACTGCCCTCCCCTGAGGACCTGAAGGAGTAAAAGAAAAAAACCCATGACTGTGCAGTAGCAGCCAGCCCAAGCTTGCTGCCTAGTAGGCTGGGTCATTCACGACGAGCGATTGTTTCCCCCCAGGTTTTCTTCTTTCTCCTCCTCCCCCCCTCCTATTTTTCTTCTTCTCTCTTCTTCTCTTAGTCCCTGATCAAGGACTAAAAAGGTCTTACCATGGAGGGAGGAGGGGCCCTCTGAGAGAGAGAGAGAGAGAGAGGGAGAGAGGAGGAGACGACGATGACACAAAGATAGCAGTGTATGCGGCAGAATTAATTCCATAGGCTCAGTTAAGTAGACAGTAGCAAGCTGGATACCTTTCTCCATCCCTACTCTACTTTGGAAATGGAATCTGCATGCCAAATTCCTTTTCGAACATTGAATCAATGTTCCCTCTTACTTTTGCTGCCTGTTGATGTGTGATGTCGGGAAGGTTGCATCATCACCCACCACCAACCCACTACTGCAATGTGCTTTGTTTGATGTGCATGCTAATGGTGATCATCTATGTGTGTATCTTGAGCTTGAGGCTGGGCTGGTGGCAATCACAATCATCACCACCACCACATGAATGCAAGATTGGCACGAGGTTACGTGGAAGGAGAGGAAGAGAAAATGAGGCTGTGCAGACTAATAATGTCTTGGCGCAGCAGCAGCAGCAGCAGCAATCAATGGGAGAATCCCCCCCCCCCCCCAAAAAAAAAGGACCAGTCCCGAACAAATCAGGTCTGTCTGTCCCTTGTGATCCTGTCAGAGATGGCGCGCCAGGGGACAAGGGCAAGAGGGCCTTCATGATGATATCAATAGTAATGAGATGGGATCATCCCAGATCTCTCTGTAGCTGCCATCACCCATAAAAGACACGAATCTCAAACTCCAAACCCCAGCGATTACCCATCTTGTTGAAACCAATGCTGTCGTGTGTGGGTGGCGGCGGGGGGCGGGGCGAGGAGGTGCTGTAGGCAGGCTGCTGGTTCTGGCCGCTAATGAGTTTAGTGGTCTTGGACCCTGGCCAGCCTTCTGGGGTCCTCTCTCTCTGCGCCCTACAGCGCCTGCCTGACACTGACTCTACGCGATCCAACCCACACTGCCCATGCTACAGTCAGTATCACCACCCTCAAACCCACACGGGACTGCACCTAACTCTTCTTCTCTGCGACCTCGCCGTCTTCGCGCCCTCTCATCCTTCCACAACTTGCGCTGCGCCACGCTGAATCGGTGACTTGCTTTGATCCCTCCCCTCTCTCCCAACTTCCCTTCTCGCTTCCCTTAATTTTGTTTTTTTTGGATTCTAATTTTTCCCATTCTGTGTCCTTTGGCCTCTTTTCTTCTATTTTCTGTTATTGATACCCTTCATTTCCCCTTCGCCCATCTCGTTTTCCTTGCCCTTGCAGCACCGTCTTACGCCGCTTCCTTTACCTTTCAGGGGGAGGGGGCGAAAAGCTTCTGCACTTTTTTTCTTTTCTTCCCCTATTTCCTTTCTCTCCTTGGCAAAAAGCCTCTCCTCTCCTCGGCTCTCCTCTTGTCGCATTCATCCCCGCGTTCCCAATCTTCCTCCGCGAAACGGACCTCAGTACGCAGCGACAATCACACTGACCTCCCCGCCGTTGCGACCACCTCCGACAAGATGCCCTCGCTCAAGTCACTGGGCAGCAAGATGCTCGGCGGCATCAAGAAGAGAGGCACAGACACAGATACAGGGATTGACAGCGGAGGTAGCGACTCGGCCGTCGACCTGCAGGGTGGCTCTCCCGAGGTTGTCGCATCCAACAACGTGGTACGTCAACAAGCCCATAACACTAGGGCGCTTCCGACAAACGGGAAGCGGGAGGGGGTAAAAAAAAAAAAAGGAGAGAGACAAAGAGGGAAGAGAGAGAGACACGAAGGCTGACCATGATCATTGCGTCCACAAAACAGAAAGCATTCTGCGAATCGGGCGGTCCGGGCCGACAAAACGTACGTCACATATCTCCATATCTGCATGTCGTATCTGCTGGCTGGCGGTGCAAGACCCTGCGCATGTCGCTGGCTGCGTGTGGCACCCTGTGGCTTCCCGGGCAAGGCACTGCGCCAACAATACACACGCACACACGCACAGACACACACACACACACACACACACACAACGAACGGTCTTGGATTGCCCTGGTGTCGCGTCTCGTGTGTCTGTCATACTGACGGGGGGTTTTTGTCTTGTGGCCCTAGGGTAACGAAGTGACCTTCCTACCACCGATCGTCGAGTCTGCCGAGTCATCTCCGGCGGCGGCAGCGGCCTGCGCGCGGCTGATACGCAAGTTCCTCAAGAAAGACTACTGGTCCAATTCGTCGTACCAGTACAACGCCCTGATGCTCGCGCGTATCCTCTCCGACAACCCTGGTCCGACCTTTACGCGGAATCTGGACGACAAATTTGTTGATACGCTGAGGGACCTGCTGCGTAATGGGCGCGACCTCTCCGTCCGGCAGATGCTCATGGAGACCCTCGACTCGTTTGAGCGCCAAAAGGGCTGGGACGAGGGCCTGGCGGGCTGTATCGAGATGTGGCGCAAGGAGAAGGACAAGGCTTACAAGGCCTACGGCGTATGTGTCGCCTCGAGACCTTTGGGATGGGGGGTGGGGTGGTTACATGCTAATACCGTCTCTAGGGACGCCAACCGCCTCCACAGATGCCCATGATGGGCGGCGCGGGCGGCGGGCCAGGCAGCCAGCACCGCCAGAATCCCCAGGGCTACTTTGCAGAGGCGCACCATAGGATGCGTCTGCCCAACCCGGCGGAGCTGGCGTCCCGGCTCGAGGAGGCCAGGACGTCGGCCAAGCTGTTGACGCAGGTGGTGGCCAACACGCCGTCGACAGAGGTCATCGACAACGACCTGGTCAAGGAGTTTGCGGACCGTTGCCTGAGCGCGTCGCGCAGCATACAGTGCTACATGGCGGCAGACAACCCGGGCCCCGACAACGAGACCATGGAGACCCTCATCGACGTGAACGAGGAGCTGCAGCAGGCCCTCAACAACCAGAAGCGCGCGGTCCTGAGCGCGAGAAAAGAGCTTGGGATTGACGGCCGATCACAGGACCCAAGCCCGCCGCTGCCAGAGAGGAACGGCGGCGGCGGCGGCGGCGGCGGCTCACACCCACCGTCGCTCCCCGGCTCCTCCAACGCATTTGCCGGCGCGCCCTCCTCCTCACCACCCAGGAGAAGAGATAACGGCAAGGGAAAAGCAAGGCAGTCACAGGTCTCGGCAGAATTTGTCCCGCCGCCGTCAGGTCCCCCGCCGGGCCGTCCAGAGCCTTTGTCAACCCTGACGGGCCTCGTCTCACCCGTGTCGGATGATGACGGCGAGATCAATCCATTCCGCGACCCAGAACCGGCCGGCGCATCCTCGTCTTCAGCAGCAACAGCAACAGCAGCAACAGCAGCAGCAGCAGCAGCAGGAGGAGGAGGAGGAGGAGGAGGAAAAGGACAACAATCGCAGCTGTACATGGAGCAGCCGAGCCTCGACTACGAGCCCTTCCACCCTGGCTTCAGCCAGCCGATGCAGAGCTACCTGAGCCGCCAGGAGAGCGCGATGGACAAGATCCAGATGTCCGGTGCCGGCTCAGGCTCAGGCTCGCCAGGCCGCAGCAGGGACGAGCAGCGCGGAGCAGCAACGAACAACTACAGCAGTTACAGCCGCAACGGCGGCAGCGCTGCTGCTGCTGGTGGTTCTCAACAGCGAAAGGACGAGTACGAGGAAGACGAGGGAGGACACGAGGGTCTCTACAATGGATCCGCAGGTGCTTCCTCGTCGGGCAAGCAGCCCGCCAACCGTCACTAGGGGACTGACTGCTGGCGGCGGGCTATGGAACCACATCGTCATGAACCCTCGTACGGGGTTCGAGTGACTGGAGGTGTTGTCGATCACGAGCAGCGGCGGCCACTGAAGGACGTGTATGAGAAGGATCAGAGAGAACTCGGAAACCTCTACCTTGGCAGCGAGGGGTCTTGTTCTTCCCTAGGAGAGCAGCAGCAGCAGCAGCAGCAGCAGCAGCAGCAGCAGGAGAAGAAACGTATGCTCAAGAAGATCTGGCGTACGATGCAGGTATACCGTCCAGGTCCCTGTCGAGACCAAGCGCAGAAGATGATATTGAGGCAGTGAGCGATCAAGAAAAGATGACCAGGGAATCTCGAGCATCGGCGTAAAGGGTTGGCAGAGGTTGTTGGAGCCCTACACATTTCCTAGAGGAGGCAAACAGCACGTTTTACGTTTTGGGGAAGGAGGAAGAGGACGATGCAACTCTTCTTCTCTTGAGGATAATGCAAGTATTTTGTAAGTGCGTATGTGTGTGTGTGTGTGTGTGAGTGTGCGTGAGTGAGTGAGCAGCATAGCATTATCATGAGTACTGGAACATATACCTTTTTTTTTCTCTTTCCCCCCCTCTTTCCCTTCTTCTTTTTCTTTCCCCTCTGGTTTTTTCTGATGTTGCTTCTACATTAGGTTCCTTGCAAAAAGACCAGATCACTCACTGCCACTGAGGCTCATGATAGACATGCTCTCTGCCATTAACCCTAGCCCTCTCTCCCTGCTCCCCCCCCCCCCCCCCCCCCCCCCCCCCCCCCCCCCCCCCCCCCCCCCCCCCCCCCCCCCCCCCCCC
>JACWRQ010000601.1:0-15100 GCA_014849955.1 Cryphonectria carpinicola | reverse complement strand
ATGAAAAGACGGCCACCAAAAAACCCCGCAAGCCAAGGAAGCCAAGAGCGGCCGGCAGAAGATAACATTCCTGAACAAACCCCCCCCCCCCCCCCCCCCAAAAAAAAAGAAGAAGAAGAAGAAATAAAGGCGGGGAAGAAGAAACAGCCAGTGAGACACGGTACACTTCATTAGTAACACATACTTCCACGCCATTATTCCTTGACAGAGAGCGTTGTGCACCTGTCCACTCGAGCATCTAAGACCAGGCCAAGGAGAATCGTAGCAGAGCGAGGCCGGGATAAGGAGAGCGATGCTCAGGTCGGGGACGCAGCGGAATCTCGTGGATGAGAAATACGAGGAGAACGTTTCAGATCCTGACTAAACTCACATGCTCATTATTTATTCGTTTGAAAACATTCATTGTATTAGACTTGCAGGCCCACGGCTCCCCAAGTGGCGGGGCAGCGAACCTCCTCAGGACCCAGGTAGTCAGTCGTCTGCTCCAGTACGTGAGCATTGCCTCCAGAACGCACAACCACATTTCATATTTTAGAAGACACGACGGAGAACATGCAGCTCGTGTGTGTGTGTGTGTGTGTGTGTGTGTGTAAGAATATCCTCACAACCCCAACTGCGTTAAATCAATTAAATTCTTTCAATTCAATGTTCTGCTAGAACTCATCCGTCATACGTTTGTCTCCTTCAACCATGCCGATGCACAACACATTTTGCCCGACGTTGTAGTAATGAATGCTTGTAAGCGCCAGTGGCCTTGCTTATCCCAAAAGCACAGAAACGCCGTAATGATCCCAGAAAGCCTGGTCCACCAATAATGCAATGTGATGACGCTCCCAGAGTCAGTTATTAGACGCACCCGGTACTGTGCGTGTTTGTTGCGGCTTCGTGGGCCTTTTTTTCTTCTTTTTTCTTCTTTCTTTTTTTCTTCCCCCCAGCTCGACCGACGCCGGGCCCAGCTTCGTTCTCGCCAGGAATGTGCTTAACCGGTTGAACATTCAACACATGATCAACCCTTGCTCTTCAAGATTCCTCCTAGTGGGGTGAGACAGCATCTCTCTGACACACCGGACATCCGTTGTCGCCTCTCACACCACGTGTCACGGCCCCACTCACTGACCGGCCCTCGAACCGGACTCCATTATTGCACTTTCTTGCACACCCCCAAACCTTGCTTGACCAGGTGTGTGCGGGGAGGAACCCCTTTTAGAGCAGGTAGCCGAAGCCCACGCAGAACAGGCCCAGCGCAGCCATCGTGCTGTACAGCCTGGCCATCTCGAACGCCGGGGGGCCCGCGGCGCTCTTTCCGTTCATGCTGGAGTACACGGCGTCGCTGCCCGAGGAGCTGGTTGAGCTGGTCGAGGAGGCGCTCGCGGTCGCTGTCGAGTTGGTCTTGTTGGTCTTGGGGTCGAGCGCACCGCAGGGGTGGTCCTGTCGGCAGTTGGACGAGCAGGTGTTGTTGGTGCCGCATGCCGTGACGCACTGGTTGCCCCACTCGGTGCAGACGAAGTAGGGCAGTGTCAGGGTGTACTCGGAAACGTTGGGGGTGGTGTTGTCATCGCAGAGGCAGCCGTAGCTCAGAGTTGTCTGTTTTGAGAGAGAGGGGGGGCAGGTTAGTCATGGCGTGGGTGAGTTCAGTACCGTCTTAGAGAGGAAAAGAGGGGGGGGGGGGTAAAGAAACAACTTACCGAGTTGCAGGTGTTGACTGTTGCTCCTCCGGAGCCCATGTCTTCACAGATACTAGGGCACTCGGCGATCTCGCTGGTGCACCACTCCTCTGTAGAACGAGCCTATTAGTCGTCTACGGATAGACGGAGAGAGGATCTGCGAGAAAGATCACTTACCTCTGGTGGCGAGAGGGACGCTGCTTGGCACAACGTAGTAGTCTGCCCTGACGCTGGCGGCGAAGGCCGCTGCTACGGCCAGAACGGCTGTCTTGAATGAAGGCATCTTGATGATTCTTTGTGGTGATTTTGTGATGATAATTAAAGGGATAATTATAACTGTTCGTAGAGATTAGTTGCCTGAGCCGTAAGATGAGATTCTGGCCGACCACGATATCTGTTGACCCGTGTACACCTCGGAAGCTCCATCCATACATAGGTGATGAGTCAAGAGAGCACTTGGCCCCCTAACTGAGAAGAACCATGTGGATAGAGGGTGATGAGAGAGAGAGAGAGAGAGAAGGGATGACTTACAAGTTGAGGAAGCAACGACGAGACAAGTAGTGTGCGTTACAACCAAAGAGAAGCCTTGTACGGGGGAGAAAGCAACAATTCAAAAGGTCTTGCAAGAGAGCGAGCGACAGCCACCGCAGATCCTCAAGTGTATAATTACTTTTCAGCGAGCGAAAGCCAACAGCAGAACAAGAAGGCGAGGGGAGGGGGGGAAGAAAAAAAGAAAGAAGAAAAGGGGGGCCGCAGGTCTCAGAAGAGGGCCCTATCGAAAGGAGGAGGACATTTTATGAAGAGATCAGGTCTCGTACGAGAAGGGGGACAGACATGCTGGAGCAATAGGGCAATAGGCCGGACAAGCCTCTCCATCCACCATCTCACTACCTTTCTACTACCCCCTGTCCCTATGTTCTGAGGGATCTTCAAGGGTCCACGAGAAAATGTACCGTAGTAAGAGTTGAGTACAACCTTAATCCAGGCTAGCCTCAAGCCTCAACCTCGCATCCCCGGAGCAGAATGCAGCTCGGGCAGGGATCCAATCTGGAAACCCCCCCCCCCCGGTTTCCCTCCCCCTCAATATTCCGGTGGGCGGTGACCCAATCAGACAGGCCAATTGGCTGGAGAAAAGCGGTCGAGGATGGGTGCGGATGGGATCTCCCTCGGCACCTGAGAAAAGGAGCTTGGCCCCCTGTGTGTACAAGCCATACGTAGTAGTAGGTGCAGAAGAACAACACTGCCGGTGGCCCGTCGACCTCCTCCCGTCCTCGTCGAGAGTGGAGAGATGACCAAAAGAGTGGTAGTTGATAAGAGAAAAGAGGCCCGCTCGTCCCGGTCTGAGGGTCCAGTCGATCAAGTTCCGTCTACAAAAAGGAGACCAGAAAGAGATCAAACAATGCAGGACCACCGGTGATGAGTTGCCCCCATGGGACAAATAGTGAGGATCCCTTATCTGGACAAGCGAGGATGACAGGTATTGCGGATGGATCAGTGAGCAATCTTCCTCCAAGAGCACTGACCAGACAACGGTAGCACGCAGGTGGCGCCGTGCATCCTGTGCTCTCTCTCTCTCTCTCTCTCTCTCTCTCTCTCTCTCTCTCTTTTTCTCTCTCTCTCTGTCTCTCTTGTGGCCACAGTAGCCTAGCAATTTCTTTTGATTATTGATTATTGATCTTGATTCTTGCCTCTTGTGCCAGCAGCCCTGCTTGGCTGTTTATCTCGAGCTTCCATCCCTGGCTAACCCGGCGAACAGACACGGAACCAAAATAGTACTGTAGAGAGTCGCCGTACGGGGGAGGAGGAGGGGGGCGGGGGGCGGCCAGAGGTCACACTGCATCATTAACTGTCGTGATCGTGCCGGTGGGAATCTCGTCTTTGGTGGTCTCCACATGTTTTCTTACTTTTGTCCCTGCTTCTGGCCTCACAGTTTACGAGGACACCATGATCACCCGACAGAGCGACAGGTTGGTCAGATGTCCCTCTTGGTGGCAACGGGGAGAGACAGGGTCTCGGCCACGCCTCACCTTCCCGGGGCACCTCGCTGGCGGCGACAAGGAAGGGGACTGACTTTGTGTGAATCCGTGATGGGGGGATCCATGGGCCGCCTCCTTCGTATTCAGAGTCACGGGCGTCTGCGACAACCCTGTCCTGCAGCCAGAGGGGCGGGGGGCCCGGCGGGCTTCGGTGCATTAGGCCCAAGCAGCTTACAGAACATCCCGCGTCTGCCTCCACATGCATCCTTTGCATCCTCGCAACCTTTACAGGAGCCAACGGGGTATAATGAATCGCCAGCGGCGGGAACAGAAAGAAGCTAACATTTTGAGCCGCAGGACCTTCCCAGGCAGCCAGGCGGCTCAACGTGCTGCTGCTGCCCAGCAGGTAGCCTCGAGGTTCCGCAGCTGTGAGACCAGCCATGAGAAGGAAGGAATATCCCCACAGAATGGCTCCATACTCGCCACAACTCTGATGGTAAAAAGAGAAGCTGAAAGGGAAAAGAGTTAGTCGAGCTCGTATACTGTTCTCGTGGTGGGATAAATGCAACCAAGAGTCTCGTGTGTGTGTGTGTGTGTGTGCGTGTGCTTGTGTGAGTTGGGATGAAAAAAAAACTGAGGTAAATTCGAGATTGGTCCTCTGGAATGAGCTGGCTGTCTGGTCCAACCTCGCTGTGGGGGTGATCCCTGAACCGATCATCTGTGGGCTCTTACCACGCAGCTATGGTTCAAGGTTCATAATCCTCTCTCACACCTCCCCAGACAGAAACATCTCCCACCCATCCATCGCCTTCGGGTCATTGCCGAAGACTGGCTTCCCCTTCCCCCCCTTCATCAGGTGAGGTGGCTTGATTTAATCCTCGTCTTATGCTTGAGCATAAATCCAATGCAGGCTGGCAGGTAAAGGAGGAAAAGAAACCCCCCCCCCCCTTTCCCCCGGCAATTGTTGCGTTGTCGCTCAGGATACAGTCTCACATTTTTATTACAGCATGTTGTACCCTGCCACGCCTGCCAGACTGCTCCAGCACCTGGGTGGTCCATTTTAACCCCCATAAGCGAATAGTACAGCACCTAAGCTCCACCACACTCTTCTAGCGCGGCAATACTTTAGATGTTACCCTGAGGTCATTTCACTCGAAATGAGGCAGCAGATCCTCTCCACGCGTGCCGCTCGCTCTTGGGAAGAGCTGCCGCAGAACGAACTGACCATCGATTAGATTGCCTGGCTTGAAAGGCCACTCCCGTCTGCCGCACGCCCCTCGTGAGCAGGGGGTATTGTCACCTTGGATCATAATTTCTAGCTCGACAAGAGTCCAGACACTGCTTACTGGCTGCTTAGTACTTGAGAGATCTGGCGAGGTTGCTTTCAGCGGGGAAGAGAAGGGGAGGGGGGGGGAGAAGAAGGATGAAAGAAAAAGAAAAAAAAACAAGGAAAACTTTCTGGCATTAGGACAACCGATGCTAGACACATCACCACGTCCGCATGGCTGGATGACGGCTCTCTCGATCACTATCGACAATGAAGAGAAAAAAACCCAAGAGGCACATGTATCACCCCAACGAGAACGCTCTCGATAACACATCATGTCGGGTATCTGCACCCAGGCAGGCCCTGCGCTTGCCCGGCGAAGATGTTGAGAAGGCCTGAGGAGGTTTCATCACAGAGCCCAAGGGCCCAAGGCAATCAGGACCCCAATAGCTATAATCGGAAGGACTTATAGGGTTGTGACTTGGTAAAGGCAAAGTCTACATATACGAGTGCCTCCCTGGATGCCGAGGATGTCCGAGCAGTAGGGCGATGCGTGGAGAAGATGCCTGCAGACACTGTAGCTGGAAGATCCGTCCCCGAACCTTATGCAGGTAGCACCACCATGGCCGGCTTGGCAGAGATTTTTCTTCTCGATGACATGGCCCGACCGTGGCCCAGAGACCAAATGGTGATCGTGGCATCTGGAGACGGAGGAGGAGGAGGAGGAGTGGTACGATGTCAATTCCTCACAATAGTGGGCGAGGGACAAGAAGAAGAAAGTGAACTCATTGGAGGTGCTAGGCTGTGTGATGTAGGCCACGGGACCTGGGGAAGTGGACAGTGCCATGGAACACGTCATCGCAGCATGGAGAACCAGCCAGTTGGAACCCAAGTGAGCAGCACGTCTCCATCGATTCACTGGAGAATACTGAGATGCACAAGTGGTCGGAAGACGGCGTGGATGCAATTGTATCCTTGTCAGCCCCGTAGGACCAATCAGTCTCTCTCAATGCTCATTTTACTTTCCGTTTTGGGAAGTTATACAGAACTTTCCCCCCTCGTCGAAGAAGAGGCCGCCTTCGTTCACCAATCCCAAGCACGGCTCTCTGGATGATGGCTGTGACCAGCACAAGATTGTGTCAAGCCTTCGAAAAGCGACTACTGCATATCACCTACGAGGAGGTATCTATTGCTTCTTCTCAGGTGGTGCTGTGCTTGCACAGGTGATGGGATATCTGGTCAAACACCCCTAACCCTGAGATGACAGGGAGAACGGGGAAGCTGAAGACTTCGTCATAAGCCGTTAGTGGTGGAGGTGGTGGTGGGAGCAGCGGTGGCAGTGGTAGAACATGCTTTTTGTTAGCGTATCCATTGTCTTGGATACACCACGCTCTCACATCATTCGAAGCAGATCCGGTTTCCGTTCAACCTTTGATCATCAGCCCACCCATTCGTACTTCTCACCAAAGAGTCGTTTCCTTGGCCCCCTTCCACCACCCCCTGATCATCGTCTTCGAAACCATCCCAACCAAAACAATTCCCAACAGGACCTTTCTGTACTCCACCTCAGCGGTGCCCGGAGTACACCGAGCAAAGTTCGCTGACCCCCCTGGCATACGTAAGCCCCCCCCCCACCTTCTGAAAGTTTGCCCTTGAATCTTTCACCGGCTGCCCGGCCCCACAGGCGTCGTCTTCACAGACTAGTTCTTTCTTCAACAAACAAGTCTGTCTTCTTGTCGATCCTCTTGTCGCAAAAAACCTCGAAACCTAATCTCTTGTTGCCCATCTTTCAGAGTTGCCAGATCGGAGTCCCAATACAAATCACCGACGATTGTTTTCCCATCACACGACGCACAGCATAGAGCCTCAATTTCCCCCCAGACATCACCTCGACCCTGATCAATTGGCGAGTGATCAATTCGGGAGACCAGACGACCAAGACGCCTCTCGAAGATCCCCCTCAACCCCCCCCCTTGGAGGCCTCCCTCACATGGCTCCATGGCGACGGCCACGCAACCGCAGCACCACCACCTCCACCACCAGCCTTTCTCGAATGCTGGTGGCCTGAGCAACAGTCACAGCAGATACGTGGCGCACCGCCCGGCGGAAGACGACGATAGCATCGCGACCGAGCAATTCCCCGAGTTCGACCCTTCGCATGACGGCAGCGAGGAGGAGAGCAGCACCAGCGGCGACGGGGACTACACGCACCACAACCAGCAGCAGCGGCAGAAGAATGGGGCTGTGTCCACCAATGGGAGCGTGGTGAAGGACGGTGATGGTGCTGTCGTCGGGCAGGCTCAGAAGGAGCAGCAACAGCACCAACGACAGGAGGGCAGCCGGCCATTATTTGACGACGACGACGACGACGACGACGAAGATGACGACCATGATCTCTCCCCACTGGACCCGCGCCCCGAACCCGACCACCAGAATCACCACAACATCAGTGCAGGGAAGGTGATCTCCCCTGTCACAACACCACCCTACTGGGCACACCGCCACGCCGACGGCGGGCAGCAGCAGCAGGACTCCGGCCGCAGCCATAACCTCTCCGTGGAGAGCCTCGTGGGCCCCGGCGCCATCACGCTGCAGGACAACGAGGCGGAAGACGACGCGCAGCAGGAGCAGCAGGAGCAGCAGCAGCAGCAGCGGAGCTCTGAGGAGACGCGGACGTCGTACGGGCGGGACCGCAACAAGGCGTGCTGGGCCAAGAGCGTCGAGGTCACGGACTACGTCATCGTGAACGGCAGCGCGACGAACATTGGGGCGTTTGTGGTGTGGAACATACGGGTGCAGACGTTGAGCGTGAGTCTCCCTATCCCTTCTCCACTCTGACTAGGGTTTTTTTTTAGGAGGAAGATTGAATGGGAAAATCCCACGTGTGAGGTTGCCGTGCCTGGGTTCTGACCGCTGACGCCGCCGGCAAGCAGGGACCATACATGAATATACGAAAGCGCTACTCCGAGTTCGACGACTTTCGGCACCAGCTCATACAGACCTTCCCGGCCTTCGAGGCCGCCGTCCCCGTCCTGCCGCCCAAGAGCGTCATCTCGAGGTTCAGGCCCCGGTTCCTGGAGAAGCGGAGGGCTGGCCTGCAATATTTTCTCAAGTACGTCGTCTTTCTTTTGGAAGAAACCCCCCCCTCCCCTCCTCTCCTTGGGAAAAGACACAGTTTTGCTGACACCAAGACCTCAGCTGTATTCTACTAAACCCAGAGTTTTCCGGATCGCCGGTCCTCAAGGAATTTTTGTTCTCATAAATTATGTGAACCTCTTTGAAAATCGTGGGAAAGAAGAGCAGCCTTTCTTTCTGGTCCAAGGGGGCACGCCGGGGGCGCCTCCTGTGTCACATCTTTCTTGAATACCCTGTTTTCTTTTTTTTCTTTTTTTCCCTTTTCTTTTCTTTTGGTTTCCCATCAACCCCCCCCCCCCCCACGTGTATAGTCGATATGGATTTAATGATAATGATGGGCATATATTACATGTCCCCTTGTATCTCAGATATCACAGAAAGAGAGAGAGAGAGAGAGAGAGGGAAAACATGTGATCACGCTTCGGGCAATTGGGGCATGCGATCTGGTCATCCATGTGTGTGTGATTAGGAGATTATGAATGCCATCTTTATAATGTTTCACGACTTGGTCCAGCCAAGTACATACAGATGATGACAGAGCCTCGTAGAAGCCGGGCGGGCCAACAGGGTATCGTCTTAACAAGTCCCAAAAAAACAATCAGACGGAAGCTACCTTTGCACATCCCGTCCAATTTATATGTACATATTCATGGCAACAAAGCCAATGCTCATATGTGTATCAAAACACACACACACACACACACACAACCGACAGGCGGCCTGTAGTCTCCACGTTGGCCGCAGCCTACTTACTACTCCTCAGCCATTCCTTCCTTGGGCAAGGTTGAGCTGAGACCCAGTTTCTGCATCAGCTTGAACGAAGCCGCCCTCTTGTCCCTCGGCTTCTCCCGCCCATCGGCCTGCTGCTCAAGGAACCTGCGCTCCTTCTCCGCGCTCTCGCTCTTGTCCCTCTCCTCCTCCTCGCGCTTCTGCGCCTCCTCGGGGTGGACGACCTTGTCCTTCTTGTGCGCCGCCTTGTTGACCAGGTCCTTGCCCTTCTGGCGCGTCTTCATGTACGCCTCGAGCCCGACCAGCACGGCGTAGGACTTGGAGATGGAGACGTGGCTCATGTCGACGCCTTCGTCGCGCATGCTGTGCACGAAGGCGCGGAAGTTGCTCGCCGGCGGCCGGTAGTGGCCCGACAGCGGGCTGAGGCTCGCCAGCCGGCCGTCCTTGATCTTGATGAGCCCGGCGGCCGAGATGCGCGAGCCTTGTAAGAAGGACGAGTGCTGGAACGCGCCGCTGTCTTTGATGCCCACGTACAGCCGGAAGCTGGTGTCGGCCACGAAGATCCACGTGTTCTTGCGGACCGACTTGCGCAGGAGGGTGTTGAAGACGGTCGCGGCGGATAGGTGGGTGACCTTCTTGACACCCTTGGCGTCCTGGAAGCCGGGCGTGGCGTATTTCGCTGCACGGGCGGCCTCGGCCTCGCCGTCGGACACGTCGTCGAGAGCGCTTCCGTTTTCGCTGGAGGAGGCGGACGAGTCGCTGGGGAAGAGCCTGGGCTGGTTCGGGTTGGACGACTTGGGCTTGAACGCCGGCGTCGGGTCGTCTACGGGCACGATGCCGTGGATGCTGTCCTTCCACTTCTCGGTGGTGTCTATGCGCGCGCCGTTCTTGGCCCAGCAGAGCCGACCTTGGTAGTCGACTTGGACACGATAGTACTGCCGCTCCTCCTTGGAGAGGTACCGGACCTGTTCGCGGTCGAGTCGCTCTCGTGGGCACGTGGTAAGGTCGAGGTTGCGACCCTCGCCGTAGTCGAGCCAGTAGAAGAAAGGTTCCTGCGTGTCGGCCCTCTTCCACTCCTCGTGGTACGTCCGCAGGTTGGAGCCGTACCTGTGCTTCTGGTCGACCATCTCGAGAAAGTACTGCAGTCCCATCACGCGCGCGTCTTTCCGCCTCCTGGCCTTTGCGGCCTCTCGCTTCTCGTGGGCTAGTTTCCTCTTCTCTGGCGTCGTGAGGCCAGAGCTGGCGTCGAGATCGGACCCGCTCACGCTCGGGCTCGTGGGCTCTTCGTCCATGTCCGCGGCAGCATGCGCTGCAACGAGCGCCACCTTTTTCCACTTGTAACGCGCCGAACTAGATTTCCTGGCGGCCTCGGCATCGCTGGCGCCCAGGCCTTTCAGGGTCGCCTCAGTGCCCACCGGGACAGGTATGTCGTCCTTCCCGCGCGGCCTCGTCACCTCGCGGAAGCGCATATCGCGCAATGCATGCGTCCATCTCGTGTCGGCATTCAGCCCGAGCCCCTTAATTTCCCGCCTCGTCTTGTACCCTCTATATGTCCTCTGTATCAGCATCGCGGCGTGATACCTGCGGAGGTCGTCGGCCTCTGCAGGGACAGTCCCCACGGCATTGGCACTGGCTATGGCGGGCGCGACGACGGTGCTGTTCGACTGGGTATGGTTGTTGTGGGCAGCGTCCGACTTCTTCTTCTGGCGGTGGTAGCTGAAGATGCTGTTGCGCCCAGGCTTGTCCTGCACGTCGACCATAGCTGACTGAGACGTTTCTATCGACTTGCGGCGCTCTTTCTCCTTCTCCCGCGACTTGCGCCTGTCCTCATGCTCACGCTCTAGTTGTATCTGCGAGATGCGCGACATCTCCTCGCCCGAGGGCGGTACCAGGGCGTCCATGTATTCCTTCCGAGAACGACGAGATGCTGTAGTATCTATGGAGATGTCGGATTCGGTTTGTCTGTGGCGAGACCTGTGTGATTCCATCGTGGCGACGCCTGCATGTTTATCAGTGTCTCTGCCGCTATGGTGGTCGACCTGTATGGACGGCACCACTGGAGAGGTGGTAGCTGGCGGGGCGGATGACGTCGGTTCTGCATTTTCCTTCACAGGGGCCTGTCCGATCATTCTTGCAGGTATCGCTCCCCCAACCAGGTATTATAATGTCGGATGTAACAATCCGGGGAAGGAGATGCGAGCAAAGAGATGTGTGTATAAACAATTCCTAACGAGACTGAGCTGATGGCGGTCAGTTCTAGAAAGAAAAAAAAGAAAAAAATCTCGGGTCCTCCTCCCTAGACCACGCAAGGGGTGGTGCTGAGGTTATATGAGAGGAAGATTGCATGGCAGTGAGACCAGACCTTGACCGTTGAACATGGTCAGGAACGATTTGGAAGAGACAAAAGAGGTAGATCAGGGTCTAAGCAGCGATTGAAAAGAGGTCCTGAGGTAAATTGTCGAGAATACTTATTCGGGTACCTAGAGAAAGGCTTTTTGAAATATACAACCTTGATTGGGCCTTTGTAGAGGGCCACATAAAGGGCCGCCAGGATGACCTTGGAGAGGGAGCTTGGAGAGATGTATCAAGCAGGTGGCCTCCAGAGACGAGTTACAGCTGCGTGACCTTGATCCTCGAACAAGCTGACATGTAAGACAGGCCCGTTGCTGGTGGCTGTGGAAGGGCGGAGGGCAGACTAGGATTCGGCAAGAGGGGCACCCTGCAGACAGGCCGCAAGAGTTATAGTCCAAGATAGAGAGAGTAAGTATCAAAAGCGCCCAGATAGGCCAGAGACAAGACCACACAGCCACGACAGCCTGCTTCTGAGACAGGTAGACAGGGTCTGGTAGCTTCCGCAAGGCCCCCCTGGCCCTCCTCTGGCCCTCCTCTGGCTCGCTTTTCCCAGCCACGGTCTGGCATCTGAGCTGGACGCCATAGTGGAAAATACCTGGAGCCGAGGGCATCACCTGAGGGTTAGAAGAGCAATGGGTAGCATATTGGAACCTTGTTCGGGCTGATTGATGAGGGTTGGTAACGGCGATGACTTGCTGGCCATATGTTGATAAGAAGTGAGTGTGGTCTGGTGTGCAGTATGTGCTGGAAGTCTCTAGCAGCGGTTTCCCCCTGCCAAGTCGTTACTCCCGCTGTCATTGGCCCCAAGCATAAAGTACTTACAGTAGCAATAGCCTCTAGCTGCGATACCGAATTTCGAAGAGTTAACTCACTTGATTTTAGAAAACGTCAAAAGCAAGACCATCATGACAGTTGTCTGCGATCAGATCTTTCCATCCAATCTGTAATAAACTTTGGGCATGGCCGGAATTGGTTGGTCTGCTGGAGAGATTTGATCTAGGCAGATTCGGAAGGGAGGCTGCAGGCCAATAATGCAACTGTCCTTGACCATCATTTAAAAAAAAAAAGAAGAAGAAAAAAGAAGTGAAAGGTCCTCCGGTCCTCCGCAGAAAGACAACAAGAGGGCACTGTGGCACCGTTTTCTTACTGGCTCAGGCGGGAATGCTTGCAGTTCGCCCTGGAGGCTTTGGAAGCAGGGGCGGCAGCGCCTTGTCCAACCCCCTCCGCAGCGTTCAAGCCTTCCAAGCAGCAGCACTAAAACCTGCGCCGCGGGTACTTTTGACAAGCATCTTAACAGCAGAGGGCCCCCAGCTACTGTCCCTTTAGCACCTGTCCAGAACCCAAACAAACAATGCGGCAAACTAGACTTGGGGCAAACGCGGCGCAATCTCCGCCAAATCAATTCGGGCGCAGCTCACAAGACAGCCAGTCAACAACAAAAAAAATACCCCCCCCAAGTCATCGAATTCTCAATTGGCAACGGCATTTCCCATCAATCCTCGACCGGCCCGACAAACCATGCGAGGAGATCGCCTCTCCAGAGATGGCCATGACTGCAACCAGCACTCGCTCTACTCGTAGAGCCGAGGGTCTCGTTGCCCATCCTGCTCATCACCCACACCACCCGACCACCCAGACGCAGCGCGCTACGCGCCATCACCAGCTCCAGCAGCAGTCCAACTCCTCCCGCCCCCTGAAGCGCCTGCACGAGGCAACCACCCTCACCTACGACCTCAAGCCCCCAAAGAAACCAAGATTCGAGATCGAGATACCCTCAAAGAGCCAGTACCAGGCCCGTCTCTTCCCAGAGACCATCGATTCGAGGCAGCAGCAGCAGCAGCAGCACCACCACCACCACCACCACCACCACCACCGTCCCGCACGGGTGGCCAGCGTCACCCCGGCCCATAATAAACCCCCTAAACACGACCTCCGCCAGCAGGCTACCACCACCACCGCCCCCCCACCGGCTGCCCCTGAGCCCACCACACAGCCAGCGCCCGCGCCCACAGCACCACCGCCCCCCGCGCTGAAGGCTGCAGAGGACCAGAGCGATGCCGCCCTTACAAAACACCAGGCAAAGGTCGTCAATGGCATCAAGCATGAATTGGACAGGTTGCAGCCGAGCTCGGCCGACATGGCCAACAAAGCGCAGGGCCGCAAGCTGCGCTCCCAGGAGGGCGTGCGCTACAAGAGCGAGCTGTCGGCCTACTTTCCTGAATACGACGAGGTGATTGGAAATATACCCAAGGAACACCGTAAGTGCCTTGAATCTTTATTCTCCCTCCCTCCCCCCCCCCCCCTCAATGCGCATATTGACGCCAGTTTCCGTCCGTGACCGTGCAGCTGACCTTCCTTGCGTTTTGCAGACGTGCTGATGCTCGATACCCCTATCGTCGTGGTCAACTCATCCCCCCCGTCATTCTCCTCCTCCTCCTCCACCTCTCTGACGCGCCGAGAGCCCCACCGGACGCCCTCCACATTTCCGGTGCGCAGCTACGGCGACGGCCTGTTTACTAACCTCAACGACGCACACACCATTGATCTGAGCTGGCTCGAGTCACAGTACAAGGGAAAGGTCCTGAATGATCCACTTCCAGATCGTTATTACGAGCCAATACACCGAAAAGAATCCCGGAATGAGAAGATCACGAGGAACGCGGAGAAGGGCCGCTCCCAACATGAGAAGGAGCAAGTCATCCGCCTCCTCGACGGTCTGAAGGGACCCGATTGGCTCAAGACCATGGGCGTAAGTGGTATTACGGAGAGCAAGAAGAAACACTTTGAACCGGCCCGAGTGCACTTCATCAATAAGTGCGAGGGGGTCCTCGAGAAGTTCCGGAAGTGGGCAGCCGAGGAAAAGCGCTTAAAGCTCGAGAAGGAGCGGGCTGCGAAAGAGAGGGAGGCTTCCCAGGAGCGCGGATCTTCGGAAGAGGTCGAGGATGGTGTCGACGACCAAGAGTCGGCGGCAGAGGAGCAAGACGAGGGCGGAGGCGAGCACGAGAGCGAGGAGGATGTCGACGCAGACGGCAGCGATCTACCCGAGAGCGATACCGACGCCGCGGCTAAGCAGCTGTACGAGGAGGCCATGGCGAGATCACGAATGGCCGCAAAGTCGGCGAGACGACGCCCGGTGCTCGAAGACAAAGCACCTGCCCCTCCCCCCCCGCCTCCCGCCGAGTTCAAGTCGTTCTTCAAGAAGCCATACCAACGGGATGCGGCGCTGAATAAGTCAAGGCGGCGCGGTCGGACGGTGATGGCCTGGGGTTGTCCGATACCTGAGCCCGAGGAGCGTGATTTCGACCTGCCAGCGGAGTTCAGGGACGAGGAGACGATGAGGGCGCGGGAGCGACGGTTACGCCAGCTCCGCCGAGGTTCGAGAAATCGTGGGTGAGAGAGCTCGCTCGTCTTGGATTATCGAGTGGAGCACACAAGGGTCCCGCGACAAGTCCTTGGTCCGAGCTGGCGGAGATGATGGAGGTGATGAACCGTACTGCTCTTGCTCAGTGGGATATAGTGTATCAATTTGCGGGCCTACCGGTAGGTAGATAGATTGACGGCAAGCATAGTGGTTGTCTGAGCATCCAAGGCAGCGTTGTTGACAGGCTGGTTTTGTTAGTAGTGTACAAAGGAACAGACATGATACCAAATAATCATGACAACCACCACCTATGTGCTCTCCCCTTGTATGTAAAGTCTTGTGTGTTCATTTCGAAAACCTTGGTTGTTTGCTTGAGGAAGATGAAAGGCCATCGCGAGCCATGTGCTGCAGGGTAGTGAGGCTTCATGGCATCTCGAAACGACAAAATCTGTCTTGAAAATTCGGAAATGGGCAAACAAATCATCATGAATGAGAGCCATATTGGTAGTATCACCCTCTCCCTCTCCCCCCCCCCCCCCAAAAAAAACCGGCGGGGGGGAAACCCAGCACCAGGGGGGACCCGATGGAAGCCCGGTCGCGGGGCCCCGGGGCAATT
>JACWRQ010000600.1:0-18861 GCA_014849955.1 Cryphonectria carpinicola | reverse complement strand
AAAAAAAAACCACACACACACACCAAGGGTTTTTTTTATAGAAAAAATGAAGGAGAGGTGAAGAGAGGAAGGAAGATCATATCAGGAGCTTTCAACAACTGATCCTGTGTGTGTGTGTGTGTGTGTGTGTGGAGGAGTCATACCTCTGGTAAGATGGCTTCATCGTGCAAGTAGGGGGGTGTTGGGAAAAACCAAGATGAAGATTTGAGAGCAGGAACAACACCGGGTGAGCAGTAATGGCAAGGGAAGCTCGAGAAAGACTTTGGTATAAGTAATGAAGGTCAAGATGGGGACGAAAGGCAGAAACCACAGGAGACTTTTTAATGGTAATTTGAGGAAGGGATGAACGAACTTGGAAAAGGAGGGATGGGGGGGGGGGGAAGGAACCCCTTTTGGAGGCACTTTGTAATATCATGGCGGCTGTTTGATCAACCCACGGGATTGCTCAAGGGGAAAATTTTGTTTCCATTCGTTTCGTTCTCATATCTTTGGTAACAGTGAGAGAGAGCAATCTCATAACAGCAACATCTATAATTCAGTATAATAATATAACCGTTTGTTGCGTTTACAGAAAACCACACGGTGAAAGTCGGCCGCTGTTGCAGGGGGGGCATAAGGTAGCTCCGAGGGGCGTCGTTGAAGAAAAAAAAAGCCCCGCTCAAGTGAGGATGACGAGGTGCCGATGAAGGAAGACGCTGTCAAGCATGAGACGAATAGAAAGGAAGAAAAGATTGAAGGGGAGGAGAAGAGGGGGGGGGGGAGAGACTTTCGAGACTGCTCCCTGATTGCATGACACAAACGTACCCCATGAGGAATGAAGGGGGGAGGATGCCCGGGGGACGGCACTCGCAACGGGCCTCGGTAAGCTGAGCTGACACTGTACAAATAAATATAGGACGAGGCACGAGGGACGGGCCGATGGTAGGGTTGATCTCAGACACACACACACACACACGACCAGTCCAAATTGGCAACACCTGGAGGGGTTATGGCAGCGCGATAGACTGAGAGGTACATCATGACGGCGAATGAGAGGAAGTGGACGTACATTGTGTGTGTGTGTGTGTGTGTGTGTGTGTGAAGGAAGCAAGAGGTTAATGCCATGTCGTTGGAAGCCTTGCTCCTATATCTCTTCGGGAGTATGAGTGCCCCTGTACCCTGGCAGCTATCTGATGAAACACAGACTCGGCAGGTGTCTCAACTTGCCGTTCGTGGCCGAGGGTACTTGCTTAGTTTCACCGGATAAAATCGAGTACGGCCGTATTGTTTCCAAATAGAAAGCCAGACGGCTTCAGAAGATCATGATTTCGTGTCGACTATGTTCACCTATCCCCGAGAGGGAGAAGATAACCTATGCAACAGGAAAGCCTTGAGCTGCTGCTCCATCCCAGATCCACCCCTCTATCATCATCCTCTCCCTCCAGGCATCTGGTCACGGGTCAACCTTCCCGTCCTCCATCTTTCTCTTATCCAGCGTCTAGGGACTCTAGTATGACCGAGGCATGTCATTGCGCCAGCCGGTGGAAGCCAGCCGGTGATGAGCTCGATGGGACAAAAGAAAACGCGAGCGAGTTCGCGAGAGAAGTAAATGATGCAGCGTTGGTATCAAAAAAAAAAAAAATAGCCTGTGGCCCTAATCCCAGACTCGACCACCACAAAACTCCAATCGGGCCCATCCCCTTGAGAATCCAAATAGGAAGAAGAGAGAATAAAAATCGCTGTGTTGTGGGCTCTCCATAATATTTTATGCTGAACGTGGAGGGGTAGTAGACATTAAGCCGAAGTAGATTGTCAGCGCGTCCGCATATCAAAATCGCGGACCGATCAGTTGGGGCGCGCGTCGGGCGTCTAGAAGAGCATGGCCACGGCACCCAGGACACTGAGCAGCAGACCACCCTGGACGGCCTGGACACCAGCGGCGGCAGCAGCGGTCGAGGTGGTGCTGGTGGGGGCGCTGGTGCCGGTCTCGGAAGACCCAGAGCCGGCGGTGGAGGTGGCCTTGACGCTGGTGCTCTTGAGGGTGGTGGAGTTGAGGCGCACAGCACCGGTGCCGGTGGCATAGGCGGTCGTGTTGCCAGCAGGGAAGAAGGTCGAGGTGGTGCTGGCGGGCGTGGAGGTGTTGGAGGACACGGCCGAGGAGGCCACGAGCACGACAGGGGCGGGGGTCGACGAGGTGGACAAGATCGAGGTGAGGGTCACGGTCTTGGTCAGGGACAGCGTCGAGGTCGTGGTGCCGCTGGAGGTATCCTGAGCGGCAGCCAGGCCGGAGCCGGCGGCGAGGACAGTGAGGACGATGTTGGAGATCTGCATCTTGGGCGTTGTGTGTGTGTGTGTGTGGCGTGGAGAGCTCTTGGGGATCTTCGGATGATCTGGCGGGGAAGCTGGAGGTCTTTTAAGCCCTCTCTCGGGTGAGACCAGCAAGCTGACGGGTGTGGGTGAGGAAGGATGGCGGTCTCTTGATGGGCCGGGCCGCGGGTCTGTCGAGGTACGAATTTAGATGGTATCAGACGATAAATTTATCTCTTGCCAACAGAACGAACGCAACGTCGTCGACGACTTTGTGGAAGTTGGTTGTAAGGAGTGGAATGCCGCACGGAGCAGGCTGAAAGAGTGTGTGGTTCTGGTGGTGTTGTTGCGAATGCGCGAACAAGGCAGCGGTTGAGCAAAGTGAGCGAGGGTGGCAAAGTAAAAAGTAAGTAAGTAAGTAGTAGCACAGGCCTGGTGGAGGAGGGATGCGCACTCCCTCCCCTTTTCTACAGGCGAGAATATCCTCCTCCTCTCGTCCCCCTCCTCCTTCTCTTCTGGCCTTGGATGCAATTTCACCAAGGAGTGGGTTCTGCAAGGGACACAGGAACTCCCCACGGGCTAGGGTGGGACGAGATTGAGCCTATGGAGGCACCTGCCTGGGTTGTGCGCCTGCCTCGCCGACCAATCTGCATCGACCCAGCGGGCCCAAACGGGAAGGGAAGGGACTACACAGTATGGTTGGTAGGTAGGCTAAGTACGGTAGGAGGTTACTCAGAACACACCATGGCACTTTGTAGTAAGTAGTGCCTAGATTTTCCCGTTGCCCAATCCAGCCTTGTGTCAGCTCCGACACACTGCTGAGCTGCTGAGGAATCGATATGCTGAGCTCAGAGATGGCCGCCCAGACGGCCCCCCTATCAATGCCCCCTCCTCCCACTACCTCCTTGTGTGAAATGTGCATGATTCTCGTTAGAGAGAGGCGAAGAAGGGAGAGGGGGGGGGGGGACCGTCTCACTCAGATGGGCCTTCCCCAGCGAGGGCCTTTTCCAGCGGGCAGAAGAGGTGACCAAAGAGTGTACTGGGGAAGGGCCTATCTTGAACCCAGGCTAGCCAGGCTAGACTGACCGTTGCCCCCACATGTCTCAGGAACCGGGCCGTCATCATTGGCTGGTGGCCATGAGGCCTGCAGGGTTCCACCCAAGCGCCAATACCACCACCACCCTTGTAACCTGAACCTTGCTCGACTGTCGATCGGGATTCTTCCTTTTTGTCTCTTCTGCAGCGATGTGACATTGCGACAAGAGACACCACAACGAGGGTCAAGATTGTGACCTGCACTCGTCACGATGATCCGCACGATGATCCGTATAAGAGCTCACACCCCTCATTCGGAAGACTTACTCGCAGGTCCTGCTGCCAGACTGGTTGGTGGCAATCCCCGTGCACAACTCTCGACTCTGGTCCTTGACCGCGATTTTACCTTCTTGACCACCACACCACGACCACGACGACCACGACGACCACGACCACCACCACCACGGGGTTCGACATCGCTCATGGACCGACACCCCCCATGGACAGAATCTCATCTCCAGCCGGCATCGAGCAGCAGCAGAAGCAGCAATTACACCCGTATGCCCCCTTCGTCCCACAAGAGGAAGCACGCACGCACGCACGTCTCTCTTCTGGGCTCCCGTCGGTGTCCTACTACTTATATCCACAATACTATGGTACATACATAATCATACTACATGATAACCGTGCCTGTAAGTTTTCAAAGAAGCTTCACTTGTGAGGGCCGAGAGATTGCACCCTGCCGATGGAGACCGTCCCGTCCTGCGTCCGAAAGGGGACAAGAGGCCATGATTTGCGCACGTATGCCGCCCCGTCGCAATTTCCTGACAGCACCAACAACCACTCCACCTTCTATCTCACAATACCCAAGCGACAGCACCTGTTCCAGGGACATCGTGACCACTCCTGGAGTTAGCTTCTCCGAAGAGCACGAGGACTCGTTGACCTGTGCTCTTGACCAACACCCCCCGGCGGCGAGACGCAGACGAGGGCCCGTCGGAGCCCCTCGCTGCAGGCCTCAAGAGGCGGACCGGCTACGATGATTGGACTCCGCATGTGTCACGCTGGGGGATGTCTCGTCCCACGGAACAGGCGTACTCCCACGGTGATTGGGTCCGTCCTTTGGTGGCCCTTCTCGGAAAATGAAGGTCCAGGCCACCACGACATGATCCACACCCGCAGCACTCGGGAAGCGTGAGACCTCTCTGCCCATCAGTAGTGTCGAGCATGAGGCGCTGCCGTCTCCCCATGGCGTGGCGCAGGAAAATGCCCGGACCGGTGCATACCTTGGTCGCCGTGCGCCATACACCACGTCTGTACGATTGGGCCTGGGACCTGTGGTACGGGGGCGGAGCGCTGTGAGCATGAGCATGAGTACGAGCACGTGTGGTCGCTGTGACACCGGTGACACGGCTCATGATGGTCATGCCCATGCTGTTGTTCCGACGGAAAGGTGTACAGGTATCAGAAAACCTCGGTGAGAATCCGCTGCCGGCCGCCTGCTCGGCGATTCTCTGCGCCATGGGTTGGGTTTGCGGTCCGCTGCAGCAGAAGCGCCAGGAGGACTGCTGTCTTATTGGCGGGCTGGCGCGGAAGGAGCAGCAGCTCGAGGGATGGTCGGCAGTTCCTTGAAGGACTCCAGCCTCTGAGCTGTGTGGTGGTAGTGGTCGTTTCCGAGAACCCCCCCCCCCGGAAGAGGCATGTCTTGCTTCAAGTGTTCCCATTGGCTCATGTCTCTCGAGGACGCCTTCGACGAGCTGTCGCATGTTGGCAGAGGTCGTGCTGTCCGCACAACTTTCACGTTTGATCTTGTGGCCGAGAACGCCTGCATCCGAGGCCATGAGGTAGCACTCTTGATCATCGTGGCGAGCGCTCTGTTCCTGCTTGATGCTCTTTTGTTGCTCGTTTTCCACACCCTTCAGCCTGGCAAACTCTTGCTCGCAGTATCGCTCGTCTAGGATTTCTCGAAGCCGGGCCTCGCTGATGAAACCATTATCTTTCTTCTTCTGAAAATTCTTCTTCTTCGTCTTCTCCTGCTCCTCCTCCTCCTCGCCCTCTGGACTTGGCTGAAGCTTGTAATTTCTGTAGCCCATGCTTGGTATCTCTCTGAAGCAGCTTCAGTACTTGGGTCTTATCGAAACCCTTTGGCTCTTCTTTCATCCCCTGATCGACCTTCTCCTTTGACACATCCTCCTCCTCCTTTACTCTCTTCCTGTCGTCTGCCTTGGCCGCACGCCTCCAATTTTCCTCTTCTCACGAGGCTGCGGCAGCCTTCGCAGCCAGCCCCGCCCCCCTTCATCGTCTCTGCCATTTGGCCCAAGCGGTCCTGGATATCCTTGGAGCCCTTGCCGATGGTTGTCGTCGCCTTTTGGCTCTGTTCTGAGTGGACATGGACGGCTTCATCAAGATGATGCAGACCCAGCTGTGTGCTGCACTGTTCTGGAACGGCGTGATCGCCCGGGTAAGTCTGGTGGGAATAGTCGGTGGGGTCGTTGGCTTGGTGAATGGATAAGGGCGCCGGCGCGTAGCATGCCTTGATCGCAATCTGGCTGTGCCTGGGTTTCTCTGGAGGCATGTGTACCGGCTTCGGCGGCTTTCTGGTTTTGACGACCCCCTTGGTCCTTTTTGGAGGGAGAAGGAGGCACATGTTGAGCCGAGGTGGACATGGTCCTCTTGGTCGATTGTGAAAAGCGTTTTCGTGAGTGGTGAGGATCGTCTTCTCCCGTGAAGACTAACATGGAAAGGGGTCTCGGGCCTTTTGAGGCTTCGGATCCTCAAACACATCTCTGTTTTCGTGGAGTTCAAGCTAGAAAACCCGAGCATGCTCCCTCGGTGCTGCTGCACGGCGGCATCTCTGTTTCGCGTCGTCGGCGATATCCCCAGCAATATACACTTCTTCTCAAGGTCATGCAAGTCTCACCAGTCAACAATGATAATTACCGCAAAGTCTGGCCGTTCCAACCCAAGACCTTTTGATGGATGTTGTCATGGCTCAAAGGGATGTTGGCTGCACATTCCGGCCTTGCGCGCATCTCTCAGCTGGGATAGTGTCGACTGACCGAGAGAGTACAGAACAAGGAGAGAGAAGAAGAAGCGCAACCGGAGATCTACTCGACGGCTTGAATCCTAGATCTGTGGATCCCAGTTCCACCGAAATTGCGAGGTTGCCTACATTTGGTCTTCTTGTTCATGACTATGATGAGTCGTGGCCGTTGAAGGACTTTAGACTTGGGCAGATCTCAAGACTTGTTCATCAAAACACACCAGATTAGAGAGATTCAAGATGTACAATTTAATGTACTCTCAGGCTACGAATATGCCTGTGAGAGTATACCATATGATGTAATGCAAGTCATGTACGACCACAAGAAATTTATATTGTTCCGATTGTTTTCTTTTTCCTTGTTTTACTCTTCTTCATTGGCTATGATTGGTGAGCACCTGAAGAGTCGCAGCAGAGAGCAGCAACTACCCCCTAGCAACTCCCCAAGACAACCACTACCATGGTAACTATAGGGGGAGGTTTAGTGGGGTCAGGAGCCCGCCTAATGCTTCATCTGGACCCTGAGAGCTCCTTATGTACATAGAGCGGAACCCTCTCCCTGTGCAAGCCACGCGTGCCGATCGGCACGGCCCACCTCAGCACGAGACACCCCTCCTCTCCTACCTCGTAAGAACGGACCACGACGAATTGAACAGGACCAGCAGCGACGCGCGCGCGAGCGAACCACAATACACAGGGAGCATCAAGCACTGGCTGCTGAGACCATCACTGCTGCTGGCGTCAGAGTGACACCACCCTTTTCTTCTTCTTCTTGCCAGCGAGGAACGCCGACTGAGCAGGCAGTGCGACCCCCTCCCCTTCTTCGTTTCCCCCCTTCGTCCTCCCCCCTGAGACATCACGAGAAGACATCACCACCAAAGAGAGAACGAAAGCAGTCCATCATGGCATCCGAGGCAGCCAGCGACAGTACGCCAGCGGAAGGCGCCAGCAGTACGCCCACCGCTGAAGCGGCACCAGCGCCCGCGACCACCACAACGACACCAGCTGAGGCGCCACCCACATCAACATCAGCAGCAGCAGCAACAGATCCAGCAGCCGCTCCACCGGCCAAAGCAGCAGCATCAGCAGCAGCAGCGTCCTCCTCCTCCCCCGCCTCCGCCTCCACCACCACCACCAAGGCCAAGCCCAAGGGCAAGAACTACAACACCGACCCGGCGCTGTACATCTACACCTCGCTCACCGCGGGCAACATGCACATCGTGACGGCCACGTCGCGGCTCGAGACGATCCTGCGCGCCAACAGGGTGCCGTTCAAGGCGACGGACCTCGCGACGGACGAGAAGGCGCGCATGCTCTGGGGCAGGCGGGCGGGCAAGACGGCCGAGGGGAAACCGAGGCGGCTTCCTGCTCTGGTGCAGTTGGGTGTGGTCTTGGGTGTATGTTCTGTTCCTTTGCTGACGTTCGCCGTCATCTTTTCCCTCCTCCCACTTTATCTTTCTTTTTCTCCATCCGAGACAGGCCCGCTAATTCTTCTTTTCCCCCACGGGTTGTAGGACCTCTCCGAGATCGAGGAGTGGAACGAGTACGGCGAGCTCAAGCAAAACGTCAAGATCTACTACGACGAGTTCACCCAGCCCAAGAAGGGCGCCATCGCCCCCGTGCCCAAGTACAAGCAGCCCGAGAACAAGGAGGCCCACCCTCCCGCCGCCCTCAACCCTCCGCCTCCCGCACCGCCCCTGCCCGACCCAGCCAGGGAGGGCGCCAAGAAGATCGCGGCGGCCGTGTCCCAGGCCCACAGCGCCAAGCAGCAGCTGAAAAAGGCCCCGCAGCAGCAACAATCACAGAAGCAGAACGTTAAGAGCGTAGCTGAGGAGGCGGCCGAGAAGGCCACCGAGAAGGCCAAGGCGGCCAGGCAGGCGAGGATCGAGGCGCTGCGGGAGAAGGTGCACGGCACGAAATCAACCGCGAAGGAGGGTGGTGGCGAGGGGAGCGGCGCAGAGCCGCCCGACGAGGGGATCTCGAAGCTCTCCATCGCGTCGCCGCCGCCGTCGTCGGCATCCCCCTCCTCCTCCTCCTCCTCCTCCGCAGCAGGAGCCGGCCTGCAGTCCCCGACCTCGGGCGCATGGGGCAAGGACGCTGGTGGCATCGGCGGCATTGCTGCGCAGACCGCCGTCCAGAGCCCCCTGAGCTCGAGCTGGAAACCGCCTGCCGAGACGAGCCTGGCGCCGGACGACACCTTTGCGGGCGCGCGGGTCGCGAGCGCGAGTGCAGACGAGATTGAGCGGATCGAGAGCGAGGAGGCCATTCGGGAGGAGCCTGAGCCAGAGTCTAGCAGTAGTAGTGATGATGATGATGGTAAGGAGAAGAAGGGGGCAGAGGGAGAGAAGAAGGTTGATGGGGAAGCTTGAATCTGTGTCCTTTAAAAAAAAAAAAGGATTCAAAAAGAAAAAAAAAAGGAAAAGAAAAGCGTTGGCGGTCACTTTCATCATGAGATGTCAATATTTTTTCCTCACTCGGCACTTGTTTGTAATCTTACAGCTGCAATCGTGTTTAATGTGTCTGTCTCTCTGGTTTGTGACGCCATGTGTGTGAGAAGATGGATAAGTATTCAAGCAGGTAAGTAGGAACATCACTCTCATCTCAGTCTCCTTCGTGTAGAGAGAAGGGAGCAAGAGGGATGCACGCAGACCAAGTGATATATACATAAACAACACTTGCGCATGAGCAAAGATTCTCCTCACACAATGGGGGGGGGGAGGGGGGCAAAGAAGAAAAAAAAGAGTGCTGGCTGCCCTTGTGTGCAATCCAAAACATATCCTTTTTCTCTCCCCCCCCCCTCCCCCCCTTTTAAACACCTGTCTGCTGCTACACCGACCTACCTAATCATCATACAAACCCTCATCATCACTCCCCGTCCCACTCTGAAACCCCGCAACAACAGCCTTAGCCTTCCCTTTATCCCTCCTCGAGAAGACGCCGCCATTCATATTGCCTTCCTCCTCCCCCTCCTCCCCCTCGTAATCGTCGTCATCATCATCGCTATCAGTGGCGATGGCCTTACCTTTCCCCTTACCCATCGCTACGACCGCTGCTTTTCCTTTTCCCTTGGCGCTCAGCTTCCCAGCCGACACACCACCACCACCACCAGCAGCAGATACCGACCGCCCGGTCAATTGAAGCGGCGCCGGTGGCAGTCTCGTCGTCGTCGTCTTCTTCTTCTTTATCATCCCGCCATCCTCCTCGCCCTCACCCTCGCGGCCCCCTTCAAACGTAGCCCTGACGCGCTGGTAGTGCGCAAGCTCCCCCGCCGACACGCTGGGGATCAGCTCGCGGTGCGCAGCCATAAAGTCCTCCTCGGTAACCATGACGGCGATATCCTCGGGCGTGGCACGGTGGTCAAAGAAGTAAGCAGTGGTGATGGCGTGAGGGAGGAGGGGGGTCTTTAAGGGGTTTTTGTTAAGCCCCTCATCAGCGGCGGCGGCGGCGGCGGCTGCAGCTTCCGCGTTGAGGCGCCTGATCTTTGCGTCGACCTTGGCGGACTGGCGGGTGACGGCTTTGAGCATGGCGTCGCTGCAGAGGGCGTAGAAGTCTGCGCCTGTGTATGTGAAGGGGAGCTTTTCGGCGACGGCGCGGAGGGAGGCTGTTGGGTCGAGGACGAATCTAGATAGAAAGAAAGAAAGAAAGAAAGAAAGAAAGGGGAAGGGTCAGTAGTATATTCGGATGGAAAGGATGGGGAAAGGGGGGGAAAAAAGAAAAAGAAAAAGAAAAGAAAGAAAAAAGGACTTACTTCCTCGTCAAGGCCTCCAGAATCCGCAGCTGCTTCTCATGCGTGTCCGACACGCCCAGGTACAACATCTTGTCAAACCGACCCGGGCGCAGCAGGGCCGAGTCGAGCAGGTCCGGCCGGTTCGTCGCGCCAATGACAAAGACCCCCCCGGCGCTGTCCTCGCCGCTGGACATACCATCCAGCTCGGCCAGGAGCTGGCTCACGATGCGGTCCATGACGCCGCCGCTGTCGCCCTGGTTGCCGCGCTTGGGCGCGACCGAGTCCAGCTCGTCGAAGAAGACGACGCAGGGCCGCGCGTCGCGCGCGCGCTGGAACACACGCCGCACGTTGGCCTCGCTCTCGCCGATGTACATGTTGAGGAGCTCGGGCCCCTTGACGCTGAAGAAGTTGAGGCTGTACTCGGTGGCGATGGCCTTTGCGAGGAGGGTCTTGCCGGTGCCCGGGGGCCCGTAGAAGAGGATGCCGCTGCGCTTCTTCATGCCCTTGGCAAAGAGCTCGGGGCGCTCGAGGGGCAGCTGGATGGTCTCCGAGACGGTGTCCTTGACGCTGTCGAGGCCGCCCACGTCGTCCCACGTCACGTTGGGGATCTTGGGTGCTCCGATGGCATCGGCAAAGTTCTTGCGCGCGGCATCGACGGCAACGTCAAAGTCGGCCGGGGTGAGACCGCGGGCAGAGGGCCCGCCTGCTACCTGCACGTCTCGGACGGTCGTTTGGCTGTGGGGGAGGGGGGCGGTGGTTGTTGTTGTTGTTGTTGTTGTTGTTGTTGTTGTTGTTGTTGTTGTTGTTGTTGCTGTTGTGGATTGTGAGGCCAGTTTCTCAAGGCGAGACTGTCGTGCTACGAGTGCTCGGTCGACCACATCGACGAGGTCGCCCGCGACCAGGGCGGCCGTCTTCAGCGCAACACTGCCCAGGTCGACGTCAGGATCCAGGCGCAGGCCGCGAGCGTCAATAACATTCTTCAGGATGGCCTCTCGCTCCCCTTCATCGGGCGCGCTCATCTCGAGCTCGTGCGTGAAGAGACCCCGCACGCCATCGGGCACCTTGTCCACCTCGGTTGTGGTGGCGATGAGGACTCTGGCGTCAGCCAGTATCTCCTTCATCGAAGACACCATCCTGTCAGCCGTGAGAGCCTCGATGTGCCTGATCAGCAGTGCGCAGGACGCAGGGCCGCAGCTCATGGCCCGTTCGGCCCTGCTCTTCAGGAACCCTTCCGTCTTGACATCGCTGCCGCCCGAGCCGGCTTCGTTCACGATATCGTACGCGTCCAGGACAAACGTGTGAAGGCCAATGTCAAGGCACGCATCCGAGGCCACGGTGGATTTTCCAATGTTCCGCTGCGTCGACACGAGCAGGATCGCAAGGGGCGGCATGCTGAGGTGTATGGCCCTCTTGCTGGTGGCCGCCGCAAGCAGCTCGCGCAGCCGCCTCCGCAGCGGCGAGATCTGCACCCGCTCTGGCTCCGGCACTGCCATCGGGGAGGACTGCAGAGCTCTGTCTGGTGGTTTCCTGAGACCCAGGTAATACATCCACGTGTTGTCCTTGGTCCCAGGTATGCGACTTGTGACAGATCCTGTCTGCTGGAGCAGGGTCATGGAGATGTCGATGCAAGCAACGGAGCCCCAGAGATCTTCCTCGTGGTCCCCGTCCTCAGGCCTGTCCTGTCTCGGGGGGACAATGTGCGCGACCTTGAACCATACAGCCTCGTCGAGCTTCAGACCCTGGCCCCTGCTCAGCTTTCTTGATGCCGCCAGAGACAGGATGTCATCGACGGCAAGGCCGTCCGCCTCCTGCAGCGTCCTGCCGAGCTGCGTGTCGATGGGGAAAGCAATCAGGTCGCCGCTCTTGACGATCCGCAGCTTTTTCTCAAAGTAGGACTTGACACCGGCCATGACAGCCACCTGCACGTCCCTCTCCACGGACCTGGGCGTCCGGACGTGCCGCAGGGTGACCTCGCGTGCATAAGGCGGCTGTGAGGAGCCCGTCAGCTTGGACAATGGATTCTTGGCCAGCACGGTCGAGCCCCGCTTGAGAGGCGAGATGCGCAGATAGGGAGGTGACTCGAGATTCGCCAACAATATGGGCGACGCATAGGCTGCGGGGCTCGCGGGCTTCTGGAGCTGTGACTCGAAGAACGAGGGTCGCCTCCCCTCGGTCTTCTTGGAGTGGACGATCCTCGTCACGGGCCTGTGCGAGTAGCCCTCGGGCAGGCCAAAGACCCTCACGGGTCGCCACCGTGGCTCCTCCTCTGCCGAGTCGCCAAAGCTGCCGAGGCCGAAGTGCCCGAAGCCGTTGGACGGCGGCTCCTGCGATGCCTCGAGCCTGACCCAGTCGCCCGAGAAGCAGCCGATCCTGGTAAGATTGCTGATGTCCACATAGACGCGAGCCTCGTCGTCATCTTCGGGCACAACCTTGGGATGCAGAAGCTCGGGCGGGATGGGTCTCGCGAGGCCCTGTGCCTTGAACAGGCGCCCGCGCGGTCTGTCAGGCCGGGCAGTGGCGGCGGTGAAGGTCGAGAAGACTGACCCGGGCGTGCTGATCCCATTCGTCTTCCGCCCGCGGCCCATGGTCATGGGTGTCCCGGCCGCGATGGTCGAGACGCCGCTGGCAGCCGTCGCGGGCAGAGCTGGTGCCTGGAGGGAGATCATGTCGTCCATCGAGTCGTCCGACAAGTCATCCTGCTCGTCCATGGAGAGCTCAGACTCCTCCGTCTCGGTCATGGCGCCGCCGTCCGCACCGCCGGCCCGCCTCTCCTGATCATCATTTTCTGTCTTGTATCTCTCCTCGGCAGCCGAGTAGAACTGGTCATTCGCGGTGTCCTCGGCATCCTCCGTGACCCCGCTCAGCTGCGAAGTGGAAGAAGACATGGCGGAGGCCACACGGCCGTTTCGCGAGTGGATGCGCCCGCGCGACACAATGATCTTGGTGGTGGGCGACAGGATGCCCTGGGCGACAGGCTCGCAGAGGGTGACCTTTCCGGGGTTTGGCGGCACATGGGTGATGGGGTGGGGTGCTAAGGGAAGCGGGAACAAGTCGCCGGCGTGCACAACCTTGAGCGTACCGAGAGCAACACGGAGAGCTGCTTTTAAGCGGTCCTCGGCGGCCGTGTCCTTGTCCGTGTCCTTGTCCTTGTCCTTGTCCCTGTGCCGGGCCGAGACATCGGGGTGGTCCCGGAAGAAGGTGCCCTCTCCGTTCTCCAGCCTCTGTGCGAGCTCGCCTTCGAGGTTGACGAAGACGGTGTCCAGGGGCAGGGCGACCACGTCAAGCACCAGGATCTCGATGCCGCTGCGGCTATGGCTGGAGAGCTTGGAGGGGGCGACCTGCTGGAGGCGGGTGGCAAAGCTCTGGAGGGCCAGCGACGAGGGCGAGAACTGCACGGTCGAGTGTGCCAGGGCGGCGGACTGCGTGACGGGGACGACGGTCCAGTCGGTGGTCTCGGGTGAGGCGTCAGGAGCCCATGGGGCCAGGGCGACGTGTAGAAGAGCATCGGGAAGGAAAGGGAGGAGGATCTCGTCGTCCTGCTCGCCGTCTATGCGCCAGAAACAAAAACAAAAAAACAGCAACATGACATAAGAATTAGCACTGGCGATGAAGTTCTCCCGCTGTCTGTTTCTGTCTTTGGGCACAGCAAGGATAGCAAGGCGGGGTACGAACCAAGCCTCAGATGCGGGAACAAGTCTGCGAACAAGTCTTGAGACAGAATGCCAACGTCCCCCCTGACATGGTCGTCAAGGACAAGCCTGGCGGCCACGGGAGGTTTGTCCTGTCTGCGCCTCCTCTTGCGCTTGCGGTGGGATAAATCGATAGGAGCCGGAGAGGCCATGACCCTCGGGGGCAGGCCAGTCTGTCGTGGAGGTGAGGCTATCGACAGCTATAAACTGGTGGTAGTTTCAGAGGCTCGGGAATTATTGTCTTGTGTGGTGTTGGCGTAGAGCTTGTTGCCGTCTGGCACCCATTGCGAATTGTCAAGCAGCAAAGAGGAGAGAGAGAGAGAGAGAGAGAGAGAGAGAGAGAGAGAGAGAGGGGAAGAAAGAAGATGGCGTCTCGGCAGACGTCTTAGCAACAGCTCTCTGACGGTGCTGCTGCGATGCCGACTGGAAGACACAAAATGGTCTAGGTGGGAGAGCAAGTGGTGATCTCGGGAGCTGGAGGTTTGAGAACAACCTCGGCAGCAAGCATAGGCGCGTACCACAGTATGCAGGGACCGGGGCTGGGACAGGGCCTGGCAGAGAGCAGGGCCACAGGGTTAGGGTTTATATTTCCTGTTCCTTTCCTTGCTAGATTTGGTAAGTACCTAAGCAGCATTCAAAGACATTCACTCATGCATGGCATCTCTGGCAAACCTTTCAGTTCATTCCTGGAGCCCTCGTCCCCTCTGCAACACTTTGGTGTTATTATCCCCCATCCCTCCTCTCAAACGGATTGATCAAGCCAGGCCGTCTCTTTGCCACTACCACTACCCTACCCTGCCCTACCCTTCCTCTGATCTGCTCAGCTCACCTCGTGCAGGCTCTACGATCTATCACTTCCTAGAACAGGATCAGGTGTCGGCTCTCTCTCTATCTCTTGACGACATCACGAGCTGGGCTTTTTGATCAGGCGCAGGTTTGGCCCTGATCTTCACATGCCTTTTCGGTTCCGGTCCCCCAACGGCCCCACACGAGGACAGCTCAGCAGCCAATGACTCGAGCCACAGAAGGGCACAGAAGTAGCCACCACTCCCCCCCCCCCCTGGCAGGATGACGCAGGGTCGTCTGCCACTAACAACATGGCGCTGAACCCTTGGACCCAGTGTGCTGGATCCAGTTCCTCAGCACACCGTTATAGCGCTCCAAGCCCCCCCAATGGTTGGCAACCATAGTACCATGACAGCACGGCAGCATGGCACCATGGCACATGATAGCGTGGGTAAAGTACCGCCGCAGCACACACACGGAAGAGGACCACCCCGGTGCTAGCCCACACTCTCCTTACTCCTTACAGTATTCCTATCAAAGAAAAAAGGGGAACAAGTTTTTTAGTCGACCCCGTCCCTAATCAAGAAGAATTGGGGGGGGGGGGGAAACTTGACGTACTTGGCTGACGTTGACACGGACTGGCCTTGGTTTCCTTTAAAAAAAAAAATTCCCTTTCCCAGCAGGGCCTTTTTTGACTGTATGTATTTTTTTTTTTGGACAGACCCGCTTGCTTACCTTTTATTTATTAGTCTTATGATGATGTTCTTGGAAAAAGAATTATGACGTTGGTCTTTTGTTGTTGTTGTTCATCATTCTTATCGTCTTGTTGTTGTTGTTGTTGACATTTCTCTCGCATTGCGCTTGAGAAAAAGGCATCGCAGCACACAAACCGATTGACCTTGTTTTACTCCCAAAAAAAGAAAAGAGGAACGAGCCCCTTATGCATTGTTTGACCTGTCGCGTTCACGACACCAAGAGATGACGGGCGGCAGCGACTCTACGGCGCAGAGAACGGCGCGGCCAAGGGGGGCGTCGGCAGTGGCGCGGGCCGTCGAGTTCACCAAGCAGGCCGAGAAGCTGTCGCACAAGACCTCCGAGCAGGGCGACTCCGAGGTCGCTGCCGAGGCCAAGTTCGTCACACCGCTGGATCCAGTCATCGTTACGAGCGATGGCAACAGGTTGCCTGGCGTGCCGCTGCCCGAGGCGCACAAGCTGAACAGCCTGAAGAGCGAACTGGGAGAGGATGGGCCATCACATGAGGGAGAGGAGGAGGGAGAGGGAGGAGGAGGAGGAGGAGGAGGAGTAGGAGGAGGAGGAGAAGAAGAAGAAAAAGAAGAAGAAGAACAAGGACAAGAAGAAGGACAAAAGGACGACACTACACAGGGCGTCCATGTGCCCTCCGTGTCCAACGGCAAGGCACTGCAAAAGTCAGCCGGCGGGACGCTGCGCAAAGCGATGCCGCCCTCGCACACGAACCCGCTGTTCCCGCCCCTGCCCCTCTACGGCCCGCCCTCGATCCTGCGAGACCTGCAGTGCACAACCTTCCGCGTGTCCTCCTTCTTCCTGAGCATGTCCTTCCTGGGCGTCATCGTCCTCGGCTCGCTCTTCACCAGCATCCCCACCATCGCCAGAAACACCTGGCTGCGCCTGACCTTGCGCAACCCGGACCGGGACCGTCCGTTCTACGAGGAGGAGGTGCGGCGCGCGGCCGCCCGGCGGGAGATGGAGCGGAACTGGAAGAGACGGCCGTCCCAGGAGCGCATCCCGGCGGACCACGAGATGCCTGTCGAGAACGACGACGGCTACGTGCCCACCGAGGGCGGGCCGGACCCCGTCAGGTGCGACGTGGCCTACTACGCCCGCCGCGTCGGCCTGGACGTGGAAGAGCTCGAGGTCCAGACAGAGGACGGCTTCATCATCGACCTGTGGCACGTCTACGACCCGCGCGAGTACGAAGCCCTGCCGCCCGAGGACCGCGGCCCCCGCGGCCCAGACCCCTTCACCGGCGGCTCACGACAGCAGCAGCAGCAGCAGCAGCAGAAGAAGAAGAAGCAGCAGCAGGAGCAGCAGCAGGGCGCCAGAAGACGGCTCCGCGACCCCAATGCCCCCCGAAAGTACCCCGTGCTCCTCGTGCACGGCCTCCTCCAGAGCGCGGGCGCCTACTGCGTCAACGACGACCAGTCGCTCGCCTTCTGGCTCTGCAAGGCCGGCTTCGATGTCTGGCTCGGCAACAACCGGTGCGGCTTCCGCCCGCGGCACGTGCTGCTCGAATACGGCGACCCGCGCATGTGGTGCTGGAACATACGCCAGATGGGCGTCTTTGACCTGCCGGCGCTGACCTCGCGCGTGCTGTACGAGACGGGCTTCGCCAGGTGCGGGCTCATCGCGCACTCCCAGGGCACCACCGAGACCTTTGTGGCGCTCGCCAAGGAGCAGCGGCCCGACCTGGGCGACAAGCTGAGCGTGTTCTGCGCGCTGGCGCCCGCCGCCTACGCGGGGCCCCTGATCGGCAAGATGTACTTCAAGTTCATGCGCGTCATCACGCCCGCCATGTTTAGGCTCATGTTTGGCATCCACGCCTTCATCCCGCTCATGATGACCATGCACGGGCTCCTGCCCCCCGGGCTGTATGGGTGGCTGGGGTACAAGGTCTTCTCGTTCCTGTTTGACTGGTCGGATACCAGGTGGGACCGGGGACTGCGCAACAGGATGTTCCAGTTTGCCCCCGTCTATGTCAGCGCAGAGAGCATGAGGTGGTGGCTCGGGAGGGAGTGTTTTGCAAAGCATGTGAGTTTTTTTTTTTCTTTTTTTTTTTCATCTTTTTTGGTTTTCATTTTTTCAAAAAAAAATTTCGATTTCGTCTTTTTTTGCTGTCAACCTGTCTCGTCTCCAATTTCAAGGTTTGAGAAATAAGTTCGACTGACAAGATGACGCAGAAATGTATCCTCGCCACCAAAGAAGAATGGCGCGCCGAAGAGCGTGAGGACGACGACAACAACAACACCGACGAACCCCCTCACAGCCCGCTCACGCCCACCACTTTCCCTGCCAAAATCTTCTCCCGGCGCCGGACCAGCTCAAGCGCTACCGTCCGTCCTCCAGGGGCCCGATCACCTCGAAAAAACAACAACCACCACCACCACCACCACCATCACCACCGTCCCAAGGGCGCACGTGCGTGGTACAATTCCCAGTCGCCCCCGTTTGCGCTCTGGGTGTGCGGCCGCGACAACCTCGTGGACGGGGACAAGATCCTGCGGCGGTTCGAGCGCGGGCGCGAGCCCCAGGCCAGGCTGATCCACCGGAAAGTGATCCCCGAGTATGAGCACCTGGACGTCATCTGGGCGATGGACGCCGAGACCCAGGTGTTTCGGGAGGTGCGGGAGGTGCTGTGGCGGACTGTGCCCGAGGGGGAGAGGGGGCGGTGTCGAGTGCCTGTTGGGTGTGAGGATGTGGCGGTCTGGGTGGATGATAGGGTGAAGAAGAAGAAGAAAAGGGGTGGTGAGGAGGAGGGTGGTGAGGAGGAGGAGGAGGAGGAGGAGGAGGAGGGGATGCTGTTTGGTGGTGGTGGTGGTGGTTGTGGTGACGGGGTTGGGGGAGGGAGGGAGAGTGTTGAGACGTCGAGCAGCAGTGATGAGCTGTCTGCGTCGTCATGAGCATACGGATTGGATAATGATGGAACATGTGTTATGTCGTCTGGGTTTTGGGAATTGGCCCTTCTTTTTTTCCTTCCTTCTTCTTCTTCTTCTTCTTCTTCTTCTTCCTTTTGGTTTTGGGTTTATGAGGTTTACTGTCTTGGGCGGCATTACGAGTACTTAGAAGAAGGCATCGGGCGAACTGGAGTGTCAGCTCGGCATAACGGAAATATTTTGGAAAGGCGCGTGTATATATATATATATATTGTATGTATATATGCATATGGGAGGTGGTTGGTGATGTAGGATACACAGCATATACACGTATAGGTAGATAGATAGATAGATAGATAGACACACGAGACAATGGATTCATGTGCACTTAATGCCGTCACAGCTGGGCTTTGGTCTGTTGTAGCAATAACACAAGCAATCCTACAAAAAAGAACAACGTCGCACGGCGTGATGCAACTTGCACTGGGACCAGAAATGGTGAAGTGATTTGTGTATGTGCTCGTGGAAGAGCGTATCGCCTTGTGCTTGTGTTGTATAATTAACTACTATATAGTAGTAGCCTGCTTACGGTTTGCTGCGAATGTGTAAAGGTTCAGGTGTGGTGTGTCTTGGGGTTTCTTTCTTTCTTTCTTTCTCCCTCTCCCC
>JACWRQ010000005.1:269503-280073 GCA_014849955.1 Cryphonectria carpinicola | reverse complement strand
AAAAAAAAAAAAAAAAAAAAAAAAAAAAAAAAAAGAAAAAAAAAAGAAAAGAAAAAAAAACAAAAAAAAAAAAAAAAAAAAAAAAAAAAAAAAAAAAAAAAAAAAAAAAAAAAAAAAGGGTGATTGTGCATATGGAAGGAATGCTGATGATGCTGGATCCTGGAAGGCAGACCTACCTAATGCTGCAGATCAAGAAGAATGAACTCATCCTGCAGCCTGTTGGGAGTTGTCTGGGGTCCTCGTTCTCAACAATGAGGAGGTACGTGCCCGAAGCTTAAAAGGAAGAAAAAAAAGTAATCTTTGGCTGATCGATGCAGATCAGTGACCTCAGGGTTGTTCATGATGGGCGACACAATGCTCGTTCTCACTGCATGGGGCTGTCGCCCTGTATCATCATGGGTATATCATGACGGACGCGAGAGACTTACCGTAGTAGTATCGTAGTAGGAAACCTGTAGCCCCCCTGCTAAGCCTCTCTTCCTGAACCGTCCACCATGATTCCATAGACCAGAGTATATGTAAGCTTTCGATATTACGGCAGCAGACAAGATCGAGCACATGTATCATCAGCTACAAGGCCGTGCGCGTACGAGCCCTTCCACGGGAGGTAATAACACGCACCATTCTTCCGCTGTCAACGCAACGTTAAGTCATGGCCTGGCTGGGGGTGGTGGAGAGGGGGGGGGGGCATTGACTGTTCCTCTCCAGCTGCAAATACACCTTGTGACGGGTCACCTCCCTGTCCGAAAGAAGCAACCTCGTGACCCTCTTGAGGTCACTATTCTTCTTATGCGCAATAAGTATGTGCCGTAGTACCAAGGTACCCGAGCCCTTTGGTACGTACTGTGGTACATGGCCCCTCCGCTCCTCCCTCACAATGTTATACAATAGTGTCTGTCATATTTCACTGCGGCCTTCCTCATTCGGCAGTACGTACTTGCCCTGGAATCCCAGAACTTGCTGCAGGTGCTACCCTTTTCAACTAATCATTATTATTAATTTATTAATTTATTTGTTTTCATTTTTTATTTTTATTTTTTGGAAAAAGGGAAGGGCTTTTCCCCTTTGTTCCCCTCGCCTGTTCCTGCACCTCCTACACCATCAACTCCTCCTCCTTCTCCTCCTGCATGCTGCCCTGCCCTGCAGGAGGGCGTTTCAAAGTTCCATCGAAATGCTATTCATTCACATCCGACGTGAAGCGCCCGTGCATGATGGATCCCTCCACGAAACGAGGCGGCAACAGGCACCGCCAAAAAAACAATTCGACCCACTTTTTGGTCTGTCCTTGGTCATTTTTTCTTTCTTCCAGCGTCAAGTCATGTCGAGTCGAGTCAAGTCAAGTCTTACCATGCATGTCACCTCTCTCTCTGTCTCTCTCTCTTGCCCATGCTGCGTTCCAAGGGCTGGTCTCATGCAGCTCGACCTCGGACACGTCTTCCTCTCGCGATAACCGTGGGCGCCCTATCACTGCAGCCGCCGTCTCAGCATGGCCCTGCCCGCTGCGGGTACCGCCCAGGTGAGTGCTGGGACCCTCCCCACCCCACCTATCGCACAGCATGAGTGGTACGCCCTGGGCTGGCCAGAGAGATACCATAGTACCACCATAGTACTGTACTTATGGCACAGGGCTGAAGGATTCATTCCGCATTGCCGCTGTTCGCTGCGTCCTGGCCCAATGGGATCAAGAGTCCTCACCGGGATCACACTGGCCGACAATCCCGAGTTTCTCGCACAGACACCGTTTTGCCTGGCACCCTCGAGCCGTCCAACAATGACCACTGTCTGTGGATAACAGTGGTCTCGATGGGGCTTCACCGACGCGCCGCATCGATCTGCATGTGAGATATGCGCATCACGACCTGGAAAGCCCCTAGCTGCAGTCCTCAAAATTACATAGTAACATTCATTGTACAGGGCTGCCGCTTGACTGACTGCCCGACCTGCCGACCTGTTCTCCCCTAACGAGTACGACCATCGTAATTCAGCCTACAGCCACCGTCATGCACACCCTAGCACGGATTCCACGACTACATCTGTCTCTAAATCGTCCGGGGTCTGATCACCCCATCGGCACGGGGCACGGCGTAGTGGATCACCACCGAGCTGCGTCCTGCAATAACCCGCGCGCCCGGACTTTAACTTCGCACCCGATTGAGTCTATCGAGGCTGTGAGGGTTATGGATATCATACAACGGCGGATCTGATCCTCGACATGCATTCAGCTCGCTTGGTCCCAGATGCAGGTTCACGACTCGTCATCGGACCCCCCCCCCCTTCCCCCGGGGGCCCTACTTTTTTCTTCTTTCTTTCCGTTGATACAGAGGCGCAGCTCCAGCTCTCCTCTAGATTTGTGTGTCAAGGGCAAGACGGTGGTAATCAGACGAGACATTACCAAAGTACAGGCCGAGCAGGAACACCGCTCAGGTCCGGGTGCTACTGAAGGCTCCGTGTACCCCGTGCGTGGCGCTTCACAAGCCTGCAGCCCGAAAGAGAGAGGGGGGAAAAAAAGGGAAGAACTAAAAGAAAGGAAAAAAAAAAAAAATCTTGAGCGCCTCGAGAGAAAATACCTTGCGAGACATGGGACGAGGTATCAGATCGCAGCAAGGCTTCCACAACATTTAGGCATCTTGTCTCTGCGTATCGCGGCGGATCTACGGAGTAGCCACAAACCTCCCTGCTCTAGCTTGATTCCCTCCGACTTTGACGCGCCCATTCTCCTCCAGGGATTCTCAGCAGAGGGTTAAGACGGAAAAAAAAAAGCGCCGAAAAGTACCACTTTCTTTTGTGTCCTGCCGCAATTCATCCCGCAAACTGTCGCTGACGTCTCTGCGCCCGACCATCATCGCCAGCAGCAGGACAACATCTTCTGCACAATTACGGCCACCAGCTGCTGCCTGTGGACACACATCCTGGATACCTCTCGATCCCGTTCCGCCCTTCCAAAAGAAAAGGGTACAAAGCCTGTGATAGATGGCTCTTGCTCTAGCTAGAAGGAGTAGGTGGCACACAAGTCTCTCTTCACCACAGCGCATGCGCAAGGCTGCATTGTACGGATGTGCTAGCCAAGCCACATCCATCCCTGAAACGGGTCGAGAGGAGCTACCGAGTACCATAGGGGACCGCTAGTGCGAATTTCCAGGATCCAGCCGTGCCAAAGTTCCCACACACGCAACCACCTCCATCACGAGATGTCCATTCGCCGGCTCATGGAGGGAGCACCCATGCTCTCTTTTCAGCATGCAAGTCGCCACCAGACGCAGCAGCAGCCATGGACAGTTACATCCGTGACCACGTCTGCCGGGTAACACCCCCTCCCCCCTTTCCACACACACCAAGCAGGTGCATATACATGGCATGTGTGAATGTGTGTGTGCACACGTTCTGGCGTAAGGGGAAACAATGGACCGGGCCTCGCAGGTCCATGGAATCAAATGGGGGCCCAGCTACAAGTTCGTGATGGCCCACGGGCATTCTTCACGAACAAGAAGCGTCAAGGCTCCACTTGATGGTCACCTACAAGTAGATGATGCTGACCGGATCTGATGGGCAGGAAATGCTTTTTGTCCCTTGGCGGCGATTGGTCATGACCCCGGCCTCGAGGATGGGGAGGAGGACGCCGCCACAGCTGAAGCCGTGACCTTCGAGCGAGCCGACGCTTCTTTGCGGGAAAATCCCCTCCCCCCGGGCAGTGAATAATTCACTAAATGCTATTGATCCCTGGTACCAAAAAATTGCTGGCACCGGCTGAGAAAACAGCTGACGATGGTAGACGTGACGTCGCCATCAGCGCCAGGTCGAGGCCTGGTCGAAGACTATCACTGCAAGCTGAGACCACTCCGACATGAACAGTCAGCACAACCGCAGGGCGAACAATGCCGGCCCGAAGGAAGATATACTGTATCTGGAGCACTGTCCGGCCGGCCGGCAAAGATCAACTTAATAGACTCGACATATCACCATTTCCTCGAGGCCAATGGAATCTGGACCTCTCGATTGGTCGGGCATAGCGCAGTCTATAACGGGCCTTAAAAGCCTTGGCGTCAGCTTGATGAATCTCAGAAGACGCACGGGTACCTAGTACATATTTTCATCCTGTCTAGCCTGTATCTATATTTGCACTACGACCACAGTCGCCCCAAGGTGGCCCGCCTGACCAGGTGTCCCGACAGAACCAGCCCTTCAGCGGGTATCATGTGCAATAAGTTCTGTCCCTCGCAGAGAGTACTGTGCAGATCCCGAGTTATGTTCCAGAACGGCGCCGAAGAGGGCATAGAACGCAGCGGCAGGTGGGAACGCGGTCCAAGCCCCTTTCCCACTCACCCCCCCCCCCCTTTTCTCTTTCCTGTACGGCGCGGGACGAGGGTGTGTAGCATGAGACCTTTGACTCAGGAATGAGTAAGAAGAGGGTGTGAAGGAAGGGTGTGAAGGAAGGGTGTGAAGGAAGGGAGCACCAGGACCAGGGCCTGGGCGCGTAGGTACCCCAAAAGGTTGAGACGGGTGTGCGACTTCGCGGCAGGGGGTTTGACTCTTGGCCAGGCCCTTCCAGGGTACAACACCTGATTGGCTTCTCGCAGCGTCGCAGCGGAGCGTGTCCAGCTGATGTGTCCCAAGCACTTTGACGCCTTTCACGGATCTCGAATTGTCGAATCATGGATCCAACGCAGACTTGAATTTTTCGTCGAATTCTCGGGAAGACGGGCGTTGTACAGGCTCGATTGGGGAGCAGCACCGTGGTGTGACTTCGGAGCACTTTCAGGTTATTTTCTAGCCGAGCCTTATCGGTGCTGTGAACCGGAAGAAGTGAGAGATTGGGCCGCGACAAGCCACTTTGGCCAGTCGCAATTGTCTAGAGCTGTCACTATGCTGCCAAGGATTCATCGCCTGAGGGACTGGAAGAGAGAAAAAAAAAAAAAATGGGCAGAGCCTCAGAAGCGGAGGCGAAGGAGGTGGTGGCCACAGCGGTGACCACACCAACTCGACGACGATCCGGGGCACCACCACCACCACCACCGCTACCAACCATTACCACCACCACCACCACCACCACCATCAACCAGCGCCAGGGCATGGGGACCTGTTCGTTGTGCGTGTGTGTGTGCGTGTGTGCGTTGCAGGCCACTCCAGCGGGAGCCCACCCTTGTTTCCCGCATTGCATCTTGGGGATCCCCAGCCTGATTCACCCCTTCCCTTGCAGGCCTTCACGATCCTTCTATACGCTTTTTCCGCTGAAGATCGCGTGTGGTGGAGCACATCTTTGTGTCGAGATCCGATGTATGTATCCTGTAAGTCATCCGCCCACACACCACGGGCCACGAGGCCCGATGCCGCGCCTCTTGACAACCCCCCCCCCCCTCTCTCCAAGGTTCCCACACACTCTCCAGGACCTTTCGTAGAGAGTGGAATCTCGGAAACGGGTTCTACAGTATTGCGCAAGAAAAGCAGGAATCCTGGGCCTTTTGGGGGGTTCATCAGATATCGGGACCAGCTATTGATTCGCCCTGCCAGCGGCCCAGCCCGCGCGCACCTGTACCTCCGTACTTTGTTTGCATGGCGTCGTAATGCCGGCGAGTTTCTTGAGTTGCGATTAGTCGGACGTGCGGACGTGCCTGGGTCCGACTCTCGCCCTCGCACGAGTGGTCTGAGCTCCTGTCCCGTCTGGCTGCTTTGCTGCAGTGCGAGGGTAGCGCTGCCTCTCACGTAGGACCGCAGAACGGGCCTCTCGTTTTTAGTGAAGTCACACCCCATCAGGTGTGTTCGTCTTCCCGCGCCGCTGTGCGTCCAGGCCACAACAGGAGGCGGGAAGAAGATGACAGGCGGAGCTAGCTAAGTAAGTATTACCAATATCGTGGACCGGGCTAAATTAGCGGTTGATTCCGATTTGGGCCACAATATCGATCATGGTTAATAGACCAGCCGGAGACCACTGGAGTTTATACCTCCGTTGTTTGCCATTAGTTGGAAAGAGAGGGGGGGGGGGGTTGGGCCCCAGAGCACACGATTTTCCGACATGGGTTTTGATGGGAACCTTTTTTTTCTTTGTCTTTCTTTTCTTTTCTTTTTTTCCTTTTTTTTTCCCCCCCTTCTTTCGCGCCTACTTTTGGACTATTGCCGAAGGGTGAATGAAGATGAAGGTGGGGTGGTGATGGTGGTGGGCAAAGGAGGGAGAAAGGGAAGGGTTTCAAGTCAAGATCCAACGAGTAGATGAGCAGATATGCTCGTAATCTGCTATGGTATGCGGACACGACAATCTGCACTGCAACCCCGAGGGATCCGCGACCGCGAAACGAACCACCCACTTACATGCAGCTGAAAGGAGGGTGTGGTCCGGCACAGACAGAGGACGGGAGGGAGGGAGCGAGGGAGAGAGAGAGAGAGAGAGAGAGAGAGAGAGAGAGAAAGGCACATCGGGCCACGAGGGAAGAAGGCAGACACGGGTGGTGGGGGAGGAGGAGGAGGAGGGAGGGGGCGTGTGTTCTGGCAAAAAAAAAGTGGCGTCCACCGCAAGGATTCCTCGAATCCCAGCAACGCCGCACGCTGACGCACAAAGAGGGCCCGAAAGGAGGTCAGATGCCTCACACCCTTGCTGGCCTGCAGGCGCCCTGCAAGGAAGCACGCCGAGACATGTGCAGCGAAGCGAAGCAAAGCAGCGCTCTCTCATGCCGTCGAGCTAGGTGGTGAGCTGGATTCCCTTCCGGGAAGCTGGAATGCACAAACTTCTGCTGCCTATGACTATTTTCCCCCCTTCTTTTTTTCTTCTTATTCTTTTTCTGGTCCCCTAATAGCCCGATTGCTTCCAAGACCACCCCCCCACTAACCGAGTTGAATGATGCGGTGCGCCCGTCCTTGTCTCGGACCTGATGGAACCCTCACATCCCCGATGATGTCAAGCGTGCAGTTCTTTGGTCATGCCGGCAGCAAGGGCGACGAGATGATGGTGCCGATAGCCTGCTAGAGTCATTTTCTGTCCTGCAAGAACTAGGACAAGGTTTTCGAGGTCAAGTGCCCCTTCTTCTTTCTTCTTCTTCTTTTTTTACTCTTGTTCTATTCTTTTGAACGATATTTTTGAGAAATCTTTTCTGGGTCTTCTTTCCAACGTTACACTGGGGAAGTGACCGCAGGATACAGGATGGTACAGATGGCGAGTACGGGCTGAAGTTTACTTTTTTTAAGGGACCTGGACAGTACGCAAGGATCACTCGCACGCAGTAAGACGAAATGTCGTCGTCGGTGGAGCTACTACCCAGTGGAGTCCCCCTTCGAAAGCGCTCTGACCAGCCAGGAAGACGTGCGGACTTGCAGGCAGTGGATCCTGTCATCATCCTTCATCACCACGCGACCTTGGTGTCTGTGCTCTCTCTCTCTCTCTCTCTGTGTGTGTGTGTGTGTGTCTTTTTCTTTTCCGACTCTCCTCCCCCCCCCCCCTCTTCTCTCTCCTTCTTGTCTACCCTTACCTCGAGAGAAGTCCACTGTGGTATCTCGTGCCGCGGCGGCGCCCCACCAAGAAGAGTCGTCGATCGACATCCACACGGCATGACTTTCTTGTTTTGTGTTTCCCAAACCCAAGCCGAAAGATTCACCCATCGGGAACTTATCTTATCACCGCTCGACAGCCGTGATGCTAAAAGTAGTGTACGGATTTCTAATCCAATTTTTGAACGCCCACGCTTGGCCCCCGTTCTGCCCCCCCCCATGAAGGCTTACAGGTCCTTTTTCTCTCTCTCTCTCTCATCTTGTTTCTTTTTTTTTTTTTCTCACCTTCTCTTTTTTGCCACCGGCGCTCACGACGGCCCTTCTCTTTCTTTTTGCTGCTGCCTCTTGAGTCCCCGCTGCCCCGTACGCATCAGGTTTCAGGACTGTGTGGAGTCCCTCCTCTTTGTGTGGCTGGTTTTTTTCCCCTTCTCTTCTTCCTTTCTCTTCTTGGCTGACGGGCATGAATCTTGGTGGACCCTACGGAGTAATTGCATCATATTTCACACGGCGACTTCGTACTTCGTAGTAAACAGCCCATGTCACGTTTCCTGGGCTGCCCTGGCGAGGGGGAGGGGGCCTTGCAGTACACTGTAAGTGCTGTACATTAATTTAGTACGGTCCATAGTACTATAGTACGTGCTACAGTAGTAAACTTACAGCTGCGTAATATGTATGTTCGGCGGCCGGGTTTTGCTCCGGGAATTTTGGTTGGCATGTGCGCCTGAAAATCCTCCCATGGGGGTTGGGCCTCGGGGGGGGGGGGGGGGTTGGTTTGAAAACTGGGCTGCCGCTTGGAAAGACTTCGGACCAGGTCGTCCCCAGTAATTTGACTACGACTACTTATACAGTGTTGTGGTTTTATGTACATACATACTGATGTACATAAGAAGTGGCCAGGCAAAGTTGGGGCGGGCTGGCTGGCTGGCTGACCTGGTGGGTGCATGGGTGGGAGGAGAGGTGTGTGGTGGGGGGGGGGGGGGGGGGGGGGGGGGGGGGGGGGGGGGGTGGGGGGGGGGGGCGGGGGGGGGGGGAGGGGGGGGGGGGGGGGGGGGGGTGTGTGTGGAAGGTGGAATGGGTGGGCAGGTGGATGGATGGATGGATGGGTGAGTTGAATGGATGGATGGATGGATGGATGGACGATGATGATGGATGGATGGATGGAGAGGGGGGGGGTTTTTGTGAGCATGACCGCAGGTACAGTACCCAGACTTGCACAGCATTTGCAACCGACCATGAGCAGCAGCAAGTCGTGCCGTGCACATTGCTGCTAACCGACCTTCCACAAGACAGGAAGCAAGCCAGCACGGGGTTAGTGTTGCCCTTTGGAGGGGGGTATGACAATTGCTGAGCAATCCAGTATCGGTCCTTCTATGTCTCCCTCAATGACGCATATGTAATAAATTATTTCTGGTAGGTTTTAGACACAGCTCGGGGTCGGGTTATGGAATCTCTTTTTGGAGGGGGGGGGGGGAGGGACGCGAGGGCCATAGTAGTGCGTTTCTTATACAACAACATAATGTATGAGAAACGTGGTTGAGATATTCCGGGGTCAATCTTTAGCACCAGGGCCATCACCGCTACACTCGTGCCCACACACACAATGGCACAGGTCATAGTCGAGAGGACGAACAGCCGGATGCTCCCCTCCCCTCTGCGCAGCATTTGCTCACGCAAGGGCTCACTTAGCCTCCATCAGCAGCAGGCAAAGAACGAAACACCCTTCCCTCCTCCTCCTCTCCCTCCCTCTGCCCCCACACCTCTCTTTTCCATTCCTCCATCCCTCCTTTCTTCCCCATTCTTCTTACTGCTGCTGCTACTACTGCTCCTCCTCCTCCTCCTCCTCCTCCTCCTCCTCCTCCTCCTCCTCCTCCTCCCCCGTACACCCGCCCCCCCCTTCTTCCCAAAAGACAACCACACGAAGCGGATTACTCGTAATTTTATAATGTGGGGTGGGTCTTGCGCAGATGGTCTGGGTCTTGTGATATGTCATGGGATCTCTCTTCGTCGCATGGGGGGAAAAAATGATGTCGGATTTTTTTTTTTTGGGAATATCATGATGGCCAGTGTAAAGAAGGGAAGGGGGGGGGGGTAAGTGATGGTGGTCTGCTACCCCTTGTGATCGACGGATAGTTTTGTTTAGTATTATTTTAGGGCAATGCTTAATATTTCTTTTTATTTATTTATTTAAATATTATTATTAGTATTATTATTTCAATTTTTATTGGGCTGGTTGGTGGAAAGGAGGGGGTTTTTTTTTTGGAAGGCTGCACAGTTCCCGGATGTCGTTGCTTGGGTAGAGAGGGAAAGTCTAGGCGAGTCGGAAGCTGGGATGTTTGATTAGTGCAGTGAATAAGGTGGTTTTCTGTGTAATTTTTTATTTTAATTTTATTTTGGAGTAGGTGAATTGTGATGTGCGCAATTGTGCTAGTTAGAGGGTTATATTCTGTATCTCTGATGGTTATGTAACTCATCATAGGTAGAAGAGATTACCGTCTGTTAGACTGTTGACAGTTGTGCTGCTGGACGATATGGTGAAAGAGCTTCAGTGCTTCCTTCCGTTGTGCTTGGTGCAAGTGAACGGCGGCAGGTACGACCTCCCCGTCGTGATTACCTAAGCAGAAATTTTCAAGTGAATTACCTCATCAACACCAAACGAACATGGTCAAAGCAGCAAGGCGGACCTCGAAACCCTGCTCGACAGAACAGCTCGCATCATCGCGAAAGCTGTCACAATAACAAGGAAAAGAAGAAGATGACGAGTCTCAAGAGGACGCTGGGGTCTGATCCTCTGGCATCCAACATCTCGAGCAAGGTCTACGTGCGGTCGACAAAGTCCGGCAAGGTTCAGAAGATCGTGAGGGAAGTTTACCTGCGCTCAGATATCCCGTGCTCGTCGAAACTGTGCTCGAGCTGCCTCAAGAACGCGCCTCGAGATGCTGCTGGAAGAGGTAAGCCAAAAAGAGGATGACCTTGAAAGACGAACCCCCCCCCCCCCCCCCCCCCCCCCCCCCCCCCCCCCCCCCCCCCACCCCCCCCACACCCCCCCCCCCACCCCCACCCCACCCCCCCCCCCCCCCCCCCCCGCCCCCCCCACCCCCGG